>JABFEA020000130.1:27248189-27286317 GCA_019775915.2 Cyphomyrus plagiostoma | reverse complement strand
ACTGATTGAGTCCTTCGTGATTATTACCCTCACCTGTGTCTTGTTGTTCCCAGCCCTAGTGTTTTGTTAATTGTAATTGGACCACACCTGTCCCTCGTCTTACCCTCATTATCCGTGTATATTTGTGCCTGTCCTTGCCCTTTTTCCTCAGCTGATCATTGTGTGTTTGCACCTGTACGGTTGCCACCACCAATGGCCTGCTTTAGTTGTTCCTGAATTGCTCCATGCTTTAGTTTTTCTTATTTACCTGCTTTGTTTTGTCCCCTTGTGGTTCTTTTGTTTGTTGTGTTTTTTGAGTTTAATAAAGTCCCTTGTCTGTTCCATGCCTGTCTGCAACGCAAATCTATGTGACGAGCATATATTATATTATACAGAACATGCAATGCCTGGCCAAGAAAAGTTGCACAGTTTAACATTTTGTTGGGCTGCCTTTAACTTTTATTGAGGTGCACATTCGTTAATGCATTCAATGTGTGTAATTTCAGTGTGCTTACTTAGCATCTCAACATTTTTTTCATCCAGATTTGCAATAATTTCTTGTCAAGATCTTGTATTGATGATAGGTGAGTTGAACCACTCTGTAAAGTCTTCTTCAGCACATCTCAATAACTTTCAATGGGGTTAAGGTCAACACTCCGTGCTGCCCAATTCACATGTGAAAATGATTCCTTGCGCTCCTTAAGCCTTAAGCTCCTTTAACAGTTGAGCCCTATGAATCTTGCCGTTATCATCCCAGAATATGTCTATGCTTTTAAGTAATAAAAAAATCCATTGATGGGTTTACTTGGCTATTCAGTAGATTCAGGTATTTAGATGACTTCACCTTATTGTTCCATAATGCTGCTAAGCTTTAATAAGGATGCTATCATTGGCTTGATGACCTGCTGATTTAAATTCAAGTTTAAATCACCTTTTTTTTGGCCAGGCAGTGAATATCTGAATTTATGGTATTTTCAATAATTTGAGTTCATTTAATCAAAATCCTTTCAGCATTCATGCTAACAGATTATTCCTAACATATGCTAATCTAATGTGCAAGGAGTAATTCACGTGTTAAATGTGTGCTGTAAATCACATCAAGACATTAGGTGCTTCCTAATTCAAAGTATGTTGCTAAGGTGGTTTCCAAGCAATTAGGAGGACTCTCTGGCCAATGCATCAGCTGCAACTTCTCAGTCAATGGGGGGAAGAATATTGGATTTTCACAAATTGGGTGGAAATGAAGTCCGGTAATTACCATTGTGTTTGGGGCTCTAACGAGGCTTTAACTGACCTCACAGCCACTGTTTTTAGACATTTCTACCTTTGGCTTGGCGGACTGGGTCTGACCTGAGGACTCCTGCTGTTTTATAGCATCAGTGTTTTCTACCTTCTGTTGATATCTGAGGTGCCATCATGCCAGAGGCTGGGATAGACAATAAAGAACAATTCCTCGACAAAACATGCAGTTTTTAAAAAAATTACGGAATATAAACTGAGCCAGTACAACATTCAGATCCAGTTACAGTACAAAACATATACAATTAAACCCTGCATGATAATTACATTTGCACTTGCTTCCATATCCTATATGCATTGTGTTTATGTTAGTTTGTGTCTTTTTTATATATGCGTTGTAGTTGCATTTATCTCTACAGGAAAAGAGAGCTTCTTACATGTACAAAGAAAAGCATGTGTACGGTGCTTGATTCCCCCTTCAGTACTTATAAGAAAATAATAGCTTAACGTTGTTAGGACAGGTCTTTATCAGATGACCCAGGTGGAGATCTATACTCAATTACTCTTTGCTGGCTGTTTAGCAATCTATTTCTGTAATTTTGCAGAGACCATCGGACTGAGAGTGTGTATACTTAGTCTCAGTGAAAGAGAGGGAGAAATCATTAAGCAATATCCACCCTTCCATTGACCTTCCTTAAAGACGTATTCAGTTCAGGGGTGTGGTTACCCTGGCTCCTATCCCAACACATTATGGATAATTTAAAGTCACTGATTCACCTGGCTGTATGACCTGGGGAGGAAACCAGAGCCCTCAGAAGAATCCCAAATGCAAAGAGAAAATCACCACATAGAGCCAAGCGCATGATTTATACCCACAATCCTGCGGGTATGAGCCTATTGAGCTCAGCCACCGTGAGTCCATGGTCATATGTATGATTGTAGATTTACATCTAAATGAATCGCACATAAACAATGAATCACAAACCCGAAATCATTTATGTATATCTGTAACTTGATGAGTAGTGTACTGTGAAATTTACAACAAGAGATTCACAAATTCATTTTGCAATGCGTTTGTCACATGTATTTTATCAGAGCAGTTTAGATGGTTTGTAGCTGCTAATGTGCAATTCCAGGTGGGTAGGTAAGTTTGAGGTAACTTCTGCTTTCAGGCCGCCCCCCAGTGCATAAACTGCACATAAAATGCATACACTGTAATTTATAATCGCAACCTAAACATCGTAAAGTTGTAAGTTAGGGCTGGCAATTGTAAAATGAGGATTATACTCCTGCAACTTAAGTGACAGGTATGGGCACGCATGTGCAACTCTGAATATGGATTTGCGTTTCATAAAATTACAATGTCGTTGTGACATTAACTATTGTTACTTTAGATGTAAATTTATCTCTAAACCCAAGTTCCGCCGTGTACCATTCTCCCCACACTAGTCTTACAGTCAGCATGAAAAGTGGTGTACCCAGGACAAAGTAAAACAACCATGAAACCTACTGTTTGGTGGAGGTGACTGGATACCAGCAGAACTACTGCTATTCGGACCGGCAAACACCCACAATTGCCGAAAAACAGATGTTAGATGGAGGTTTTCAGGAAGCTGCAGCCTGACTGCAATCCTTATAGCTGTTGGCTCGGCCTTTCAAATGCTAAGCACCGTGGTGCAGGGCCCCCAGACCTGGTGCATATCCAGGAGAATCCAGGACTGTGTAAGAGGACAGCTAACTCCCAGATACGAACCATTATCTCTGGAGTATCAGGGAGTATACAGGAGAATTGCAGTCTGTATACACCTCCTTTCACGCATCGAGTGATAAATCTTTCGTCCTTGGATGTTTCCCATATAAGACATCAATAGCACACCCTGCAGGAACATTTGCACTGGCGCTGGTTTAGACGGTGGAGTGTCATGGTCACCAGACGAATTAAACCTGTCTGGCAGGAGGCATTCTTGCTGTGCTATAAGCCCACTTAGCAGGACTTCTTTATCCAAAAAGAGTCACGCAGCTTCCCACCCATGTAGAAAAGTCAAACATTCCATATGCGCACACCTGGTGACCGTGGGCAATTTAACTTATTTTATATCATGGGTGTTTTATAGTTTAATGTACAACAAGGGCATACAGTGCAATTCTGCAATGGAACATCCATCAGTTCATCCATTCCTGAATTGTGTTTCTGAGTGAGTACGTTGTATTTCCATTGTATATTAGCATTACCACTAACTATGTTAAGTAATGCTATAGCTGTGCTTCTTTAAGTGACTCATTTTTGATCCATTGGACGTATTTCATTTACATCACAGTGAACTGTAGTCTGAAGTATAGAGGAGTTATAAAAATAGTTATAGACATGCTATTGTTCTACAGTTTGGAATAAATATGATTATTTAGCCACTGATCAAAGTGAAAATATAAATATTTTATTAATATAAAAGCAGAAAGACATTGTTAAACACCACTAAGCTTTCGAGGTAGGGAGGTCAACTAGTTTTCCATTTGGAGTTTCATAATTATTTGAATGAAGTCCATGTCCATGATTAAAGCATTTAGCATGAGGTCTGGATAATTCCATGCTTTTCTGGAAGGTTCTAGTGCGAGTGAGTACATTGTCATATGTCTGCGAAGTGCTTGCTTTTATCCTAAGTGACCTGCATGTTAACATTATTCAGATGCAGCGAATGTTATACAATAGAATGGTATCAGTTGTAAACAGAAATGCAACATCGGAGGATTTAGTGTCCTGTCAGGGTAAGAGATACGGTGTCAAAAGCCAAGACCCACAGAGCTGCACATGATTAAAATGGTGAATTAATGTCTGTGATCGTTTTACGACTATGGTGTCAAATCAGACTCACCACAAACCAAATTTAAATTTATTTACCTGAAATTGAATGTGTTAACCTGAACCTGAAGACCTCCTGCCTTGTTTCAGTACCTAAGACATCAGGTTACTCCTCTCTGGACCCACTGCAGTTTGCGTACCGCTCTGAGGTTGAAGTTAAAGATGTCATCATCTACCTGCTTCAGTGTGCCCACTGTCACCTGGACAAAGCAGGTAGCACTGTGAGGATCATGTTTTTTTATTTCCCCAATTTTGTTAACACGATCCAGCCTACACTGCTGTGTGAGAAGCTCCAAGTGATGAAGGTAGATGCCTCAACAACCTCCTGGATTATTGACTACCTGATGGACTGACCACAGTTTTTATGGCTGAGTGGATGTGTGTCCGAGCAGGAGGTTAGTAGCGCAAGTTAAGTTCTCCCCAAGCGAGCTTGATGGGCCGAATGGCCTCCTCTCGTTTGTATAGTTCTTATGTTCTTATGTTCTTAGCAGTGCAGGGCACTGTACTCTCACCTTTCCTCTTCACTCTGTATACCTCTGACTTCCAGTGCAACTCGAAGTCCTGTCATCTGCAGGAGACTGAGTACAGGAAACTGATGGATCACATCATGGCCTGATGTGGGAACAGTTGCCTCCTCTTGAATGCGACCAAGACGAAGGATATAGCTGCGGATTTTAGAAGGTCTAGGACTAAGCAGAACACAATTTATATCCTGGAAGAGGTAGTGGAGGGGAGAGAATGCTACAGATACCTGGGCATTCAGCTGGACAACAGACTGGACTGGAGATGCAACACTGAGGCTATCTATAGGAAGGGATAGAGTAGACTCTACTTCTTGAGGAAGGTTAGGTCCTTCAATACGCGTGGCAAGATGTTGCATGTCTTCTACCAGTCTGTCATGGCAAGTGCAATTTCCTTTGCAGCCATTTGTTGGGGCAACAGAAGGCTGACCCTATGCTAGGGACTGCACTGGAACCGCTGGAGTTGGTTGTGGAAAGAATGTTGCACAAGCTGCTCAATATTATGGACAATACTACTCACCCTCTACACAACCTACTGGTCATTAGAGGAGGTTATTACTGCCCGTGGCAATAACCATCTACAACAGGGGTGCATAAACACTCGATAGCGATGGAGTAATTCTCACTCGATCGCGAAGTGCGATTTAGCATGCAAACATGTCAGAAGCCAAAAGATCGAAAACGTATCATTTTCATTCAAAGTGGGTAGAGGTTATTAGACATTTTTTTTTTTTTACTCAAATTTGAAGTCCATATGTCTTATATGCAGTGTGAGCATTGGCTTTACTGAAGACAGGCAATTTGGAGCGACATTTCAAAGTGATGCACAAAAGCTGCGATAGCAGGTTCCCTGCTAAAACGGCCATAGGCAACCGGAAAGTGCGAGAGCTGAAAAGTCAGTTAGCAGCAGAGTGGTCAGTTTTCCCCAGTGCCAGTGGTCCCACTAAGGTAGAGTAATACATTTATTTATACTTTTTCAATTTGTAGAATTGTCTGGATTTGTTGTGTGCATGCTAACTATGTAGAAAGGCAATAGCTAGAGTAATAATAGAGTAAAAGAGTAATAGCTATGGCTCCCTAATTGAACTTGTAGATCTTGGCACACTGTACACTTCAAAAGTAGATCTTGAGTTAAAAAAGGTTGGGCACCCCTGCTCTACAACAACGTGTTTCTATGCCAGAAGAGGAGACCTCTTTTCTAAGGGAATGCACAATGCACATTTACATTTATTTTGCACTCTAAGGTATATGTCAATTGTAAAGTTTTTAATCTAGCATAGTAATTTTTGTATATGTGTACATATACTGTACAGCTCTGAAAAAAAATGTTTAGTTTCACTCATTTCTCAATTTATTGGTATCCTTCTGTGTAAATAATAAATTGTTCAAACTTCAGCCCGTTTTTTTCTTGTTTCTCATTTCTCATTAATGAAGGGCTTCTTCCTTCATTTAGGGGTCTTCGGTCCTGCTTTAAGGAGCCTGTTGTGAAATGTCCTAGCAGTGCACTTCACACCTGCACTTAATGTTTTCCATTTGTTTTGAAGGTCACACCAATTTATGAGACACTGCCAGATAAGTTGACAGCCAGTCATCTCTGGCATTAGAAAGTTGCTTCTGCCCTCTACCAGAAAGTTTTTTGTTATTGCAAGTGTCTTATTCTTCACCTTGTTTTTGTGTGCTGCTGTCTTAGATATTCTGAGCCTGGAAAGTGTAGCCACTCAGTTTAGCCTTCTGCCAGCAGAACCAGGATTAAACCAGGATTTAATAATGCAGATTCTTAAAATATATGGAGCGGTCCCTTAATTTTTTCCAGAGATATGTATTTTTGTGATTTGTAATTCTGTGTTATATCTAGTTATATGCCTACCTCATGCCTGTGTATTTCTGTGTTTCATGTAAATTGATACAGCAATACAAGAAATTCCCCTAAATAAAGCAATTTGAATTTGAATCATAGCTTGAATTTCATTACGTGAATAGCAGAGCCTAAATTTAAGTATGTTTACCTGAACTTGAATTAAACATTTACATTTTTGCCGTTTGGCAGACGTCTTAGCGAGAGCAACTTACGTAAGTGCTTAGATGTCTCATCAGTGAATACATTCTGAATTAAAGAAACTGAATTGCATTTGTTACCTGAATTTGAATTTATGACGCTTGTGTGGTAATAAAAATTCAAGTTCAGGTTAACACGTTCAAATTCGGTTAAAGAAATTCAAATTAAGATTGTGGTGAGTTTGATTCGACACCACTGATGTCAGGCTTCTTCCTATCAGTAATGGAAGTGGTTCATCTTTTATGTAGTCCACTAGCATGCAGAAACCAACCTGTTCCCAAGCCATACTGTGAAGAAGGTCTAGTTACAGCGTGGTTCCAGCCTGCTTTGGTTTTCCATTACGGAAGGGTTGGCTCGATTATTATTAGTATTGTACTGTGTACTAATTTATGCTAGCAAGTTTGTGAGAATCACCACGCTATGCAAGTATAAAATAACGAAATTAGCATTCACCTCTCCTGCCTGATAAAGCAAGCAGGGGCGGATCAAGGCAACCAGGTTTATTTTGGGTCAAGCAAGGGGAAGTCATTAGCCATGTCCAAGTCATAGCCAAAAACCGCACACCAGGAGCCAGAACGTAATCCAAGGTTATCGTCAGGGAAAGGGAAGCCGAGGGTCGAACAGACAGGGGGTCAGTCCGGAGATGCGGAGGACGAACACAGGGAGACCCAAGAGGGGCTTCGTGGGAGGTGCTGGCAGGGCAAGGAAGACGGAGTGTAGCTGGAGAGACAACGAAGAGATAGAGCACTCAGCAACTGCAACAATACCTCGCACTTGACTAATGCCAGTGCCTGACTTAAGTATGGTTGTGTAATTAGCTTCTGTTGATTTCCGCTGATCTTGCAAGGTAGGCGTGACGCACTGATGTAAATTCACGTTATGAATCCATACCCTACTTTTTTAAATAGAAGGTTAGAAATCTTTAAGTTCAAAGATTTTGGAAGTGCACTACTAATAATGAATAATTATAGAATATGCGCTTTTCCTTCAGTTAATCTTTGTCCAGAACACCAGTATCTCCCTACATTTTGACCATTCAGATGGTGGCAGTTGGGTTTGGTCACGCTTTTGGCCCTGCTAGTAAGGGGCCATGTGAGTGTGCTTATGGCTCAGGTATGGTTGGCAGCACAAGCTGTGTATGGCTTGGTGGCAGTGGCAAAGCGCTATAGGGGTATAGCTGTGAATACCAGCCCATTAACGAGTGGAATGGCACAACAGAGAATACGGAGAAAAACCTCATCACGTTAGATCAATGATGGCTTGAGTGGTTCGAAAATCCAGGTCACACAGGCGAGCAGCAAGGAGGAGGCTGCGGTTGAAAAGGCACAGCTAATCTCAGCTAATTCGCTAGGGCGAGAGTCTAAGTGGAAGAATATGCCTTGTGAGACATTGGCTGAGTGCTGAGGACTATCATCACGCTGCACATCATCTGCAACTCAGCTGGTTCCCTACTGTGTGGTGCAGTGACGCTGGCATCAAGCTACAGGGATGGATCTGTGCCCAAGGGACACCTTGGAACACTGTTGACAATGATGGGGAAAATGGGTGCAGCAAAGTGCAGGTAAGTCCTGGAGGATCCTGCTTCAGTGTGCAGGAGATCTAGGACTGTGCATCTTGCAGGGGGACCATGGTTCCAAGTATGGAGTCAAAGCCATGCTGGAAGAGCATCAGAGCTAAAAAGGTGGTTTCAGAATGGCACAGTCACAGCCAGCACCAGAAAATGTGGCAATCAAGGATATGAAAATTGCGATGTATTCATGCTCCACGTGCAGCCTGATGAAGCTTGTAAAAAAGAATGAACAAAAATTGTATTGTTCAGGATGACAATTCTGGTACCTGGCAGAATATCTGGGGCTGTCATTTTCACCAAGGGAGCACAAATTAACTCAAGAAGATAAATGCATTTTCTGTTTTTATTTGTGAAGGTCTGACAAATTTTGTATTCACATTGATAAAATAATTTTGCACTGTCACTGGAAAAAAATGAAAGTTAAATATATTATGATTGCATTTTATAAGAGAATATAATGAGGAAGACAGTGTTATTTTCCTCTTCATTGGATTTGAAAGATGCTCTCTCTATAGCGGTGACGGGACCTGTGCTGGACATGACGTCACATGAGGCACATGTGTTATTCCTTTGTTTATTACTTTCTCCACCCACGCCATGCAGAATCTCTATCGGCAAGGGAGACATAATTTGCATCATGGGACAGGTGCTTAAGAGCACTGACTGCCTTTCTTTTGTTTTTCTTGTTTACCCAATCTTCCGCTATTTGGGTGTATGACTTACTCTTGACTTAATAAAGAAAAGTGTTATTGAGGATCTGCACTAATAATTTCAGAGCATAAGCAATGCTTAATATGGAGTAGAAGCCTGGAATCTGATGAATACAAAAGAGTTTGACTTTGTTATTATCATTAATGCAGGCAATCGAATAGAACTGCTCAAAATAATTAGCATTCTAGGTCCGATCTAGGAACTGATCGATACAGCTACTAGGTACCGATCGATACAGCTTCTTAAACCTCCCCAATCTGTATACTCCAGCTTTGTGTTTCACAACTCACATGGATTGTGCTGATTGGATCTCAGCATTCACTGTGATAGCACTGCTAATGTAATGTTTTTATATGCAAAATTGTGTTTGAACACATACATTTAACATTAGTGGCACAATACAGCTGTTTATGGTTTTCTCTTGTTTGAATTATTCCATTGCCTCTGGCATTTTTTTTTTTGTCATACCCAAATAACTTAATTGCACCAGCTACATTGTCACTGTTCTGTGTGCCATATTTGCATAATTTTGCACCTCTGGAAGACAGGATCTGAAATTAGGACAATGTGGTTTGTATCATTATATAAAGCCATAATAATTACAGACTATGTGAAATTCTGAATTAGTTTTCCTTGCGATGCTAATGGAGTCCCTAAAAAAATACATTACCTCCTCTTTATTCGTTAAGTAAATTAACTGCGCCTGTTCTGATTTTTCTGTCAATTTCTGTGCTGTAGCCTTATGCACCAAAGTCAATTAGTCTATGAATGGCAGTTTAATAATATTTGTCTTTCTGAATAATAGATGACATTTGATTGTTGTGTTTTGCATGGCAGGTACACAAAAATGAAGACAGCCACCAACATCTACATCTTTAACCTGGCCCTGGCAGACTCGCTGGTGCTGGCCACGCTGCCATTTCAGGGCACTGACGTCTTCCTGGGCTTCTGGCCCTTCGGGAACGTCCTGTGTAAGGTGGTCATCTCCATCGACTATTACAACATGTTCACTAGCACGTTCACGCTCACCGTGATGAGTGTGGACCGCTACATCGCGGTGTGCCACCCGGTCAAGGCCCTGGATATGCGCACACCCCACAAGGCCAAGGTGGTCAATGTGTGCGTCTGGGCCCTGGCCTCAGCCATCGGGGTGCCGGCCATGGTCATGGGGGATGTGGAGGTGGAGCACAACGGTACGTAGATCTCTGGAGTGATTCCTCACCGATTAGTCATTCTTTCTCAAGTTGACCACACGTACCTGTCAAACACAAGTGAAAGTCAAAATGAAGCTGTCGGACGCATGTTATGCTGCATTCCGTTTGACCTCAGAATCCAAGATGGCCGCGGCTTTTATCAACAGAAGTTAAAGCTGTAGTTATACGTTGTTTATTAGCACCTACGTCTTATTCGTGGTGCATTAAATTATTCGTGGTGCATTAAATTGATCGTACACACAGAACTGTCCAACCGCTATTTGTGGATGTATTGCTAAGGTGTTTTAATGCATAAAATACCACATTAACTGATATTGATAAAAATGGCTAACAATTAACTGGGGTAGAACTGGCGCCTGTTTCAGAAAGCAGGATATCTTGCTTAGTCCCTGGTATTACTAAATAGCTTTCCGACTTGCTCTACTGGAACGCAGTTAATTCGGGTGTGACGTCATTTCCAGTTCCAACTTCCAGCCTGCGAGGTAAATGGAACGCAGCATTAGACATTTAAAAATTATTTTTCTATGTTCATGAATCCATAATATGGATGTTTTTTATATAATTTCACTGCCTAATTAAGACAGTCCATCACCGTGCTGATCTACTTGGGACCCCTCAGGAAACTAGTTAAATGGAGAGTCAATAACACACAGCTTGGCTAAAATACAAACTAGAGTACATTAGTCCACAGGGCTGCGATGAGAGTGCAGAGTCAGCACCGGAGTAAACAAAGGCGAAGGGTAGCAGGAGCTTCTGACAGCTCTGCTGGAAAAAAAGAGGACATAAAAGCTAAGTGCATACACCGTGCTGATGGTTTTCATTTTTCTCAATTATGTGTTTGTCAGTAAAAAAAACAACAAACCAGAGGTAAGGAGTTCATTTGCACAATTATAAAAATACTAAACCTAAAAATATTAACCCTTTATTGTCTGATAAAATAAACATCCCTAAGAGTGTTAAACATTGAAAGGTCATTTTCAAACCTGTTTTGTCAGTTACTGAAATCTACCTTCCTTGTTCACATATGCGACTTTGACACTTCGGCAGAACACAGAGAAGCAGAGGTGTTTCTGCACTGATTCCCACTCCTAGATAATATGGATAAATAAATATTCTTATGCAGAAACTAAACTACTACAAATATTTGGCACAAAGGCCAAGTGAAATATAACAGAGGTAAACTGAAGCAGGAGGTAACTGCTTAGAAAAAGCCAAGAACACTAAGGATTAATAATCCCCTCGCAGTTTATCTGGTATCTGTCTTAATCGTGTGCTGCTGCCAATATTTATTTTTGCAAATTTGTTTTTGCCATTTTAATTAACTATAATCCAAATAATTTTCACAGATAAAGCGAGTTCCAATGCTACCATTTGTCAGCACCAGCACAAAGTGTTTATTAAACTCAAATTATATCGCCTTGAAAGTGAGGACCGCGTTCCGAGCATGCACTGTAGGACCTGTCTGCTCATACGATGCTGGTTTTAATTAGCCTGCTTATACCGCGCTTTGAAATATTACCGTCCTGAAAGCTGAATCTTGCTCTTTTAATTAAATTTCCTTCCCCCTCGTCGCTTTCTGTCAGCACACATTCTGCATACGGAGATCTTACCGCCAACAGAATGGTAAAAGCTTTGCGATAGCTTTAGCGCAGCTTGGCTAACGAACTGCTTCACCTTTAGTGGAGCATTGCTCGATGACAGCGGTAAGGGGTGAATGCGGGCTGCCGGCGGCGGGGTGTCGGGGACGGAAGGTGCTGGGAGACCCTGGCAGACCCAGGGAGTCCAGCATTTTATGTTTACCCCTGAATACAAAAGATAATTATTTATCCTCAGGGGCGCCCCTCGTTTGGTAAAATGTACTGTAGCCCGTTCCCCGTTTGGCATATTCTATATACCGTGAAGGACCCATTTTTAGTTTGGAGGGGCAGAATTTCTAGATACATCTCTGGCTGCAGTTTCATAATAATGTGTGTGAGTGTGGTGGATATTTAAGGCCGATTAAGAGCCCCTGGCTCTGTGTCATTCTAGAAACAGACAGTAAAAGACTGGCAGGCAGGTGCGGCTGGTATTTGCGCAGGTTACTCAGGTACATGTTGTTAATATATTTGTTGTCAGTGTAAGTAGAGGGCAAGTTGCCATGTTGCCTGTAAACAGACCTGAACCATGTCCCACCAAATGCAAAATATATTCAAGGCAATGCATCAAAAGCAACTCCTGTAATAAAAAAAATAAAAGCAATGAATTAAACTCACTTTAATTGCTTAGGGATCATTCAGTGCTTAGCACAGTCACCTACAACCTCCAGGGTATTGGATTCGATTTCCAGCTCTTTGTGTGTGTGGAGATTGCATGTTCTCCAATTCATCTGGGTTTTCTGCCACAGTCCAAGGACATTGGTTTTAGGTGATTTGGTGTCTCTGATTTGCCCTGATGATGTATGTGTGTGTGTGCGTGTGCGTGTGTGTATGTGTGTGCGTGTGTGTTAAGAGACCACAGCACAATATTAGCATCCTCTCCTTAGTGTCCTGTCCTTTCTGGGATCAGCTCCAGACTCTCCAGCAAACCCTACTACACAAGCTGTTATGGAAGGGCGATGGATGAGCTGCTTAGATTTTAAAATGTTTTCAAAACAGTTAACAGACTTCCACTTGGGTGTTCTAGGTTTGTCGCCCTAGCCTCCTTTCTTGTAATGCTCACAATCCATGGCTAGTTCTCAGTGATTCTGCTTATTGCTCGGCAGGTCCCTGGTCTCCAGTACAGCATGGCATTTTGTTTAAACATTTCCATGCTCTCATTTTCTCTGCATCCCAACTACCCACGATTGCCTGCCGCCACGCATCGATTGGACAGTTCTCTGGCATTTGTTGATCGCCGCCATATGTGACTCGCAGAGGTCAATGGCTTTGACTCCGGAAGTCTGCCTCTGATGTAGATTTATTGGTGAATCTGTTGTCCGGCAAAGAACAAAACAAGGGATGGAGCCTTGGATTTTGCATTATTCATTGTCCTTAGTACAGGTGGGGGCCATAATGTAATTTACACATGTCTCTGGGAAGCCTGCCGCTAGCAGACAGTGATGTGATGGAGATCTCACTGAACAGCAGCTAGAAGGGAGGAGGGGGTCACAGGGGCAGTAATTAGAATTTGTGCGGCAGTGAAAACATATAAAGTGACATGGTGAATGCAGGCTACAATTTAAAGCCCCCCTCCCAGAGAGAAATCTGTCAGGCATAATATTGGTATTGCACAGCACCACAAGCCTGTCAAGCTCCTACAGTAAATATACATGCGTGTTTGTGTGTGTGTGTGTGTGTGTGTGTGTGTGTGTGTGTCTCGGGGGGCTCTCATCACAGATATTTACTGGTGAGCATGTCAAAATCCCTGTGTGTGTGTGGCAAGTGCTTATTGGTATGCTGGACACCATAGACCGTTGCAGTTTGGGGACGTATGCGTGTCTGTGATTCAGGGTCTGCCAAAAAGCCCCAGAACTTGATCTGGGCCAGTATGCACTCCAAAGTACAGTGGTACCTCGGTTCTTAAACATAATCCATTCCGTACTCCGGATCAAATCCAAAAAAGTTCAGGTTCTGATTTTATTTATCCCATAAGAGATAATGGAAAACCAATTAATTGGTTCCCGGCCCCCCAAAATTACACCTAAATATGTTTTAAACACAA
This sequence comes from Cyphomyrus plagiostoma, assembly GCA_019775915.2. Lineage (NCBI taxonomy): Eukaryota > Metazoa > Chordata > Actinopteri > Osteoglossiformes > Mormyridae > Cyphomyrus > Cyphomyrus plagiostoma. Next base: position 27,272,492 of record JABFEA020000130.1, on the reverse strand, counting down.
AATAAACAGGATAAAACAAGAAGTGTACTTTTTTTATTAATGGCTTCCAAACCAACAACGATCTTATCCCAACATTATCCCTGTCTCCACTCCTTCCGTGTGCCACGCCCCCTCGTTAACCTCATGTGGGATCCCCATGTGATCAGCTGTTTCTGGTTGTTGTCATTAGTCCTCTGTATTAAGTCTGCGTTTCAGTTTGTTTCCCCAGTCCGGTCATTGGGTGCGTTAAACTTGCTTACAACGCTGGCTTAAAGCAACGCATTCTGATCCTGACACAATGCATTACGGTTAGATACATTGCAACTTCTCACCCGGCTACACAAACTGGAACCGCCTCCGTGAACCGCACCCCTTTAACCTTATTAGCTGAAGAGTTTTATTACACGCATGATGTCTGTTTCCCAGGCAGTTCCAATGCGTAATCTGCTATTTCTCCTGAATATCACGTAAAGCAGTGAGAACTGGTTTTCAATTAATTTACCTAGCAAAGTTTAAATAAATGACACAAATGCTCTAATAGTACACATAAGTTAGTGTTTTATTTATTGTTAGTTATTGTAATGGTGTGCTGCTTTATTTGGTTAATCGTCCAGTCTGTAAAGAAGGCATTCAAGTAAGAATTGCATTGTAGCATGACTCATTTCCTGGCATGTACAATTTATCAGCGTTCACGGTTCGACTTCTGATATTCAGATCGAGTTCTAGATCAAATTGGTTTGTTCGACTTTCAAGAAATTCGAGTTCTTGTGAGTTTGAGAACCAAGGTACCACTGTATAGAGAAACAATAATGGAATATCCACCACAGTTAAATATCACATTTACATTTTTGTACTTCGCTCATGGACACGATGCTCTTATGCAGAACTATTTGCATAAACGTTGTAAGAAAACACAACATGTCATTAGGATACAACAATGTCATCAGAGAAGTGGTATTTCCCAAATTATATTCATGCGTTAACATCAGCACAGTATGAATGTATGCAAAAGAAAATGTTAAAACCCAGCCAGGACACGGGAATATTAACTTGTGGTTCTTCATTACCTGTTTTTCAGTGTTATCTTCTAGGCATTAAAAAGCTCTTAATTATGACACAAAGGTCAACCTTGGGAATGGCCCTGTTACCTAAAAGCACCTGTAGGGTTAGGGGCTTGGGATCATAGCCCTGCTGTCTGTGTGGAGTCTCTCTGTGGTCGAGAGACATGCCGTTAGGTCAACCTGTACCCAAACTGGTGGCGCATGTGTGCACCCTGTTACAGACTGGCAGCCTATGAGGAAGGTTCCTCTGCACTACCCCCCAGGCCGCCTGACCCGCCATACAAGAAGATGATGTCCTGTAAAACCAACATTTTTAGAAGAAAATCAAACACTACCAGCTCCTGCCAGAAATGGATCCAGTGCGGAGACCTTTCTAAAGCACTTCTCAAAGTTGTGCAGAATGCATAACAATTTTCAAAGCGTAATTGCTCAGAAGTTATACATAATATTTGTTATCGTTTTAGCATCATGTTGGGTTTTACTGACACCCATATGTCATATATTTATCATACTTGCTCTGTATTTATCAGTAACATGTAAATATATATGTGTTATTCAGGGTTGCAGGAGGTCTGGAGCCTATCCCAGAGGCTATGGGCACAAGGCAGGGATCAACCCAGGATGGGGCACCAGCCCTAAACAGGGCACACTCACACATCGTTAATTTACTCACATACAAACACTCACACACATATATACACACACCACTGGGTAATTTGACAACTCCATTCAGCCTCAGGATGAGGAGCCCTCTGAAGTGAGGTTTGTAATTATATCTTTGTGGGGACTCCATTCATTTCTAATCAAACTCTAATCCCAACATGATAACCTTAACCCCTACCCAGCCCTAACCTTAACCTTGGCTTTTGGCATTTTTAGTTTTTTGATTGCATTCACAGATTCACCACGATGTCAAAATAAGTTTTTGTATGTCAGTGTATATTAATCAGCTGGGAATTCTAATATATATATATACACACACACACACACACACACACACACACACACATACAGTGGTACCCTGGAACATAAACTTAATTCATTCCAGACTCCCAAATGACTGCCTATTTAAACTTATCTACCTACATAACTAATGATAAAAAGCATTAATAATCATTATAAAACTAATACACACATCAAAAAGCACACATACAAAGCAATAAACATGGAATAAGTCTCTCTGAAGTGAGAACAGAGACGTGCACCACTGTAAATTACAGTCTCGCTATATTTTCCTTTTTAAGTTCTACAGTTACTCTCACCACTTTCCTCTTTGGTTTGCTCCTATTTGGTTTGCTGCTCACTTTGTTAGGGGCCATGATTACTGCATCACCACATGTACTGTAGATAAAGCACAAAACATTCACACCAAACACAGCTCCCACATGTCGAACTCAGTTTAGAGGTACGCTTTTAGCGGTCTGTTTTGGTTTGCCGTGTTTTTGGTCAAGACGCTGTTAGATTTTTCTTGACCGACCCATTTGAGGTTCAAATTGGAAGAGTTGAATGAGTCTTGCCACGTACAAGTTTTAGCAGGATCGGTCGTGCTCCATGATTTCAATCAAGGTACAAGTTGAAAAAAATTCAACAGACTCGTCCGATGTCCAAGCTGATCAAGTTAAGAGGCAATCGAGTTCCAGGGTTCCATTGTGTGTGTGTGTGAGAGAGAGAGAGAGAGAGAGAGAGAGAGACAGAGAGAGAGAATTCACCTAATTATATCTTCAGACAGTGGGAGGAATATGAAACACCAAGAGGAAACACTGAGAGGGCATTTAAATTCAGGAGAGGAATCAAGCCCACAGCCCAATATGTCCCTGTGTTCCATAAATGTGCATAAATGCTCTTTGAAAAACTTTGTAAATTTGTAAACATAGTTTGCAGAACAGCTGTAATAATACTGCTTCCAGTGCTTGGTGAATAGGTGTGGGTCAGTCGTTTTACATGATAAGCAGAGGTGAGCTTCCTGTTTAGCTGTGCATGATTGTTCTTCAGTACCGTGCTGGCCTCTCGCCACCTCCTGTTCTCTGGAGAATCACAGGGAGGCGGCATCTGCACGCAGACGTTTTCCCTTCACCGTTTTCAGTATCACAATTCATCTGCCGCCAGGGATCCATGCTCATTGGTTATTCTGGCCCAGCCGCACTCCTCCTCGTACTGGCACCGAGTGCTCACTGCATGAGGGACACACATACCTCCACCGTAGGGACCTTCTACTCAGCCTATTGATGGGTTTGCACATTAAGTCCTTTGTTGGAGCCCATTTTTTCAATTATTGTTTTTCTGTTGCCAGTGCTGAGATGAAGGCTATATTTGATGTAACGATACTGAGAGAACTACAGACATAATGTTGTAAGTTGACCAGGCGTAGTTAAGAGTTTGTGGACTAGGTGAACAGAAGTGGAGCATCTAACTTCTTAATCAGCTTGTACACACAATGGAAGACACACAAATATGAACCAGTTACTAGAGCATTAGACTATTTGGTAGCTCAAAATATGAATACCTTAATATTGCATTATAATGATCAGTGTAAGAATTAAGGGTACTTTGTATTACATTATGAAGGTATTTATAGTGCATTACTGATGAGCGCTTCATAGCACATTCATAATGTTTAACAAACATGGCTATAATGTTTGCCTTTATATGAATAGTTAGTTATGTTTATAATGCTTTATAATTGACATATAATACATTATGAAGGTATAAATAATGCATTATACATGAGTACTTTAAGTAATGTGTTACTGACTTTTTTCCAGCTTTTAAAGCATCTGCCTTTGTCATTCTCCCACATTCACCTGCAGGCAGATCTGAGTGGTTGAACTTTCTGAACTGTAAACCGACTCTAGTCAGAAACCCATGTCACTTTTGATTGATGACTCTGTGTTTCCAAATCCTCCCCTGCACCCCCCACCCCTCAACGCAGGAATCGAGTGCATCGTGGTATTGCCAGACCCGCGTAGCTACTGGGAACCCGTGTTTGGCACCTGCGTGTTCCTCTTCTCCTTCGTGGTGCCGGTGGCCATCATAAGCGTGTGTTACAGCCTGATGGTGAAGCGGCTGCGTAGCGTGCGGCTGCTGTCGGGCTCACGGGAGAAAGATCGCAACCTGCGGCGCATCACACGCATGGTGCTGGCCGTGGTGGCGGCCTTCGTGGTGTGCTGGACACCCGTGCAGATCATGGCGCTGGCCCAGTCCCTTGGCGTCAACCTAGGCAGCCTGCTGACGGTGGCACTCATGCACTTCTGCATTGCCCTGGGCTACGTCAACAGCAGCCTTAACCCCGTGCTGTACGCCTTCCTGGATGAGAACTTCAAGCGCTGCTTCCGGGAGTTCTGCCAGCCCGGCTCCTTGCACACGGACGCTCCGCCAAGGGTCCCAGCACGTGCCTCGGGGGGGCCCGGCGTGCGGGGGGACACCTACGATTACGGCTGTGGGTCTGCCGACGGACACGGCCGTCCCGCATGACTAGATGTGGAGCTGCCTCTGGCTGGAACAGGACCGCCAAAGCCGGGCAGCTCCAACAGCGAAGTGACCCAGATCACCAACCTGTAGCTATGCAGGTTTGAAGACAAGCATGTAAATTACACACAGAGAAAATTCCACATGGGACAAAGGGGCTCTCGTTTTTACTGTCTAGCATCACTGCACCTTTGAAGGCCGCTCTTTCATTTTTGCACGGTTTGCTGGTTGACATTTCCATCATCGTGCTGTAGTAACAAAGAACTTGGGTTTATACAGAAGCATCACAAACTGATTAAACGTGGTTGCGAGACACCAAATCAATTGCGGACCCATCTGCATAGAAATGCAGTTCTTGTCAGTTTCACATGGACTCCAGCATGGACAGTAGAGCACTTCATAAAAGCAGAAGAAAATATTTTTTCTGACAGTACATACTTGACAGGTCTGGCAAAAAAAAGACACTGACAACAGTAGATGACATTTTTTGCCTAGATTTCCAGCCTGCCTTTAACTGGGTCTTTGGCTGAAAACCCTATCCAGACAAATTCGGCCGGCCCAATAATATCTATTATCCTATATACTAATTTTGAATATAAATGCTTATCACCAATATTAGATCAACTATCACACCAAAACAGAGGAAAATTAGTAGTGTGTGGGGTTGGCCTTTGTGCTGCCTAGAAAGGTTGCTGGTTCAAATCCTATGACTGGCAGTGTGGCTTCACCATTGAGCACTTGATCAAGGCCCTTAACCCCAAATTGATCCCAGGATTGTGAACCACTACTTTCTCAAAAATATATGTTGCTTTGGAAAAAAATATTTGCTGTAAATGTAATGTTTGTAAAACTACTCATGGCACAATTGCCCTTCACTGATGTTTGAAAGGAGCCATTTGGCCAAGATGGGGAAGGAACGTGGACCCTATCCTAACACCATCCTCATGTCTGAGTCTGGAGTGATTTGTGGGAGGGTCATCATCATCTGAAATAACATACATGTCACTGAAATGACCAAAAAAGGCTTTGTTTATGTGTTGATAAAGATGTTGATTGGTCACAGTGATTAATGATGGTTTTAAATAGTGCACTGAGATTGCCTACCAGTATCACTACAGTGGACATTCACTGAGCACAGTTACTGTGTACCTGTGGTGAGGCTGGATTGTTGGAACTGGCTTATAAACAGATGAACTTTACAGACACCAAGGAAAGAAGATAAATCCTCTATAAATATTATGTATATATATTGTCATGCCAATTATGAAGACTTGAAATGTTTTCTTCCCTGCATTGTGAGATTTTCAGATAAATGGACGCAACATAGCACACTCCACCACACACGACTTACACTTCACAAAGGTTTCAGCTTTTTGTAAATGCTGTGAAATGGGAAATTGTTCATTGTTGCTTTCTGCTTGACAATTGCTTCAATTTTTTTTTACAATTTTGACTTTTAGCTGTAGTATATATGTTTTGCCGAGCAGGGAAAAATATTGGAGAGGAAATGTTCTGATTTACCCTTCCTTAGTGGTGGGACATCCTGAACCAGAGAATAAATGGACAAAGAAACAAATCTAAAATCTCAGCCATGTCTTGAAGCCAGCATTATAGCTTGTTTGGTGTTTCTATTGTATCCAGCACTTCTGGACAGGGAACACACCGTGATTTACAAGTGTATAAGGATATTTTGTTTACAATGAATACTTAATAGCTTGTAAAACCTGATGTTTTGTTCCTGCTATTTTGAAGAATATAAAAAACTTTGACTAAAAAAGTAGCCTATAATAGACCAAAAGCAGTTTTATTTATATGTAAATAAACATGTAAAAACAGCTATGGTAACTGCAGTGCAATATTGCTGTTAAGTCACAGTTCTTCGTGTTGTGTTTAGGCTCTTGTACTGTAAATTGCCTTTTTTTTCTCTTGTGTAAGACAGAGAGAATTGTATTTATATATTTTCAAACAGCTAAGTGTTAACCAACATCAAGCCAGATTTTGCAAAAAATAATAAAAACAATAATTAATTTCCTCCTGGATCATCCATCTATCTATCTATAAAAAAAATCTTAAACATCATAAAGAATTGATGATGACGAAAGGGTTATGGTGGTGGTAGAAGTAGTTAATTTTGTTTTCCTTTAATTCAATTTACATTGTTAAAGTTATGAAATAGTTTATAGATTCAGTTGAATAATTTTAATATCATATGTAATATCTAGAGGCAAAATTAAAATTTCCTTACATGTATGCAAATACAAAATTCGCCTTACCGTGACATAGAAATCATGGTTTATTCATGAAAACACTCTGCTGTTCTTATCACTTTGGATGAACATGATTTTAAGCTGTGGTCATGTGACATGGAATAACCAAAGGAGTAGCTAGAGTTATGTGCAGCAATATATGTATTGTTGATAATGGCGATCCTCAGAAAGTGCATATTTACCTTCCCAATAACTTAATGCTCCAAATGATATGAAACAGCAAGAGCGTTTTTCACGTGTTTACAGGTCGTCGTCGACTTACGACCATGATTGGTTACGACTGACTGGTCATAACACGATTTGGTCGTAAGTCGCATATGTATAGCCTACTGTACAGAAATGTATTGTTATAAAAATCTTTAAGTCATACCTTATCATACTTTTCTCTGTTCATTATTGTCATGCATTATGTTTTTCTTGGTTCATTATAGTTATACTGTTACTGGGATAACAGTTAGCGGCTTAGCGCACGCGGGACTGGTAGTGCTGCTGGGAACTGGTGCGCAAACTGTCGTGCGCCCAGCTGGACAACATTTGCGCTGCCAGACATACGAGCTGCGATCATGGTCGTAAAGTTGATTGGTCGTAAATTGGATAGGTGGTAAGTGGAGGAGGACCTGTACATGCCGTTTGGCTTCACACTCTTCCCAGCATCCTTATTTACATCACTCTTCCTTTCTGTGCTGCTCTAGTTCCTCATCGGAAGGCTATTTGGCAAAATACTGACCTATGATTTCTTCTTAAGAAGCAGTTATTCTAAAAATGGTCCTCACTTTTCACCTTCCTCAAAAGGTATGTCACATGGACAAAATTTCATGGCTAAGTGGTTTTTAGAATATTGTGCCAGATGGGTGAGCGAAAGTGGTTTGAAACACACAAACAAACAATGAGGGACCTGAATTGCCTTCAGGAGTTCCTTAGGTGATGTCCAATTTGTGGTTGCAGGTCTTGATAAAAAGCGCAGCTATACAAACAATACCACCTCCATTATTACCTAAACTGGAAAAAGGCCCATAACAGAAAATATGTTTTTTCATCTTGTCCTTTCATAATACATGCCTGCTGATTGCCACAATAGGGTGCTCTTTTTAAGTCACTATGCTAGCTCAGAGAAAGCTTGGCAAATACAGGCACATCTGTGGTATCTTTCAATGCTTTGTTGTTCTTCCACGCTTGATGCATCATCCTGTGCTCATTGCATCTTATTGATGATACTGTGCTTGTATTTTTGCTCAGTAAAGCTGAGCACGACTGGTGCACTGGTGCAGTGCACCTGCTTGATATCATCATCCACTGGCAAAGTACAGTTCTAATACTAAGGAATAGAAGTATGACGTACAGTAAGAATTCCTGGATGTCATTCTTGCCCAACGCAAAATATCAAGGGTCCAATCCCATGATTCATAGATTCATGGTTCGTTCTTGGGAAGCAAGTTAGCAAGACCGGTTTTGCCAAGAACACAAGTACGATCTTTGTGTTCTTGGTATTGTGTCTATATGGAGGGAGTCGGGGGGTGGCGTATGAAATAGACTGGCATCTCATCCAGGGAGGTGCCAACTTTGTAATTCTTGGTATGAGTGATTAATTATAGATGGGTAATATATGTAATACAATTTCCCAAAACAAATGCATCTTTCCATCCATCTTCCAGAATCATAAAATAGACTACAGTGTAAAACTGTATTATACATTACATGTATATTATGATGTAAAACAAACATTTTGGCTGGTTTTATTTCAGTTTAATTCCACACTCTTTTGTGAAGTCGTGCCCCTTTTAGACTGTATTCGTGTCACAGAAATCTGTCAGAGAAGACCAGGTGATCTCTCAGCCTTCTGGAGTTTTCAAATTATCTGTGTGATGACAGAGAACCTGCGTGAATTTCATCTCCCCGACGCAATCATCCAGCCCGCTGTGTCGCTGCCATACCTGTTTGCCATGGCAACTTGGCTGCCGGTGGCCTTGAATCTAATGTTACACAGCTGCGTCCAAAACGGCTTAGGGCGCCTAAACGAGGCCATTCTAATAAAACTCACCTCTGTTGTCTGTGAGAAAGAGGAAGTGAGGTCCTGAACTTGATGGCTTTACAATTATAACGCTGATGTTATAATACCCCAGAGATAAATCACTACCAAGGCATAAAGCCACCCTGTAATACTTTGCTCTTGGCTCATAACAATGGTTAAGTGTTAACACGAAACAAGGGTTTGCTACAATAACAAGTCTTTATCCTATAATATTTTTATATGTTACTTTGGGCCATAAGATCAGATCTGCTCAGTCGCTTGCTGGTACTAAGAGCTTTTATCTTTTTCCAAGCTCTAGATGTGCATCATTTCCCTTGAGGTTATGCGTTAGAGGAGGGCAGCACAAGACAATAATGCTTCACCACACTTGGTAATTGCATCTTGTGCTGTCGTTATTGTCCACCCAGCATCATATCTTACATGGAAGACCACAGTATTAATGTCATGTAATATTCCTGACCGCGTGGAAACCAGGGCTTTTTCGGTGCAATTCACACTTGATGGCTATGGTGCATTTTGACACAGAACAGCTAATGATGTTAGCGGTCATCAGTGCAGCTTGCATCGGGTTGCTGTGTCTCCAGGCGCCGCGTATTCGGCATGCCTTATCTTTGGTTTGCTTGCCTCAGAAAATCACAAGTGCTGCCCCTGTGCATCAATGATTTGGACAGAGACGAATAACCCTGAACAAAATCGCCCAGTTCCCATCTCAAATATCAAAGAGGGGGAAAAATAAGCAGAAGTAAGATAACAGGTTTCTGTGCCTCTATTTCAGAAACTGCCCATGTCTTCAGGTCCCATCCAAATGGTGCTGAGAACAGGCCGATCCCCCGTGTGGAAAAACAAAGGCACTTATTTCTGCACCGCTGCATGCAAAATGCTCCCTTGTAACACTGATCTATGGTGGGTGCACAGGTGCAGAACCTCTCAACTGGGTACACAGGCAATCCAGCTTAACCAGGTGCTACCTGATGGTCAATTTGAAACTGTGCGTCAGCACAACTTCCCCCGCTGTGCGCAATTAGATGTGTGTGAGAAAAACACACCCGCCGACAAACGGTGAGGTAAAAGGAGAGAATAAACAGAGTGAAAGAAAGATGGATTGCAAATATAGTGAGAGAAGACAGAGCAACTACAAATGCCTTGTCCAACCCCCAGGGGCATGGGGGTGGGCAATGTGTCCCTCCCTCAGCACGGAGAGCGGTAAATTGTACCGCCTGTGTTTACAGCAGGAGGGAACGATCAGAAGAATGCAGATGCTTTCTTGCCGTTACTATTTTCAGCACGAATGTATTGATTTCAAATTTGTGTCAAGCTGTCAAAATCTCTACAGTTTTATGGGGGCCTGTCCTGAGTAACTTTTCAACAGCCGAATTAAGCAATTCCAAAAACTGTGTACATACAAATAATTGTGATGGTGAAATGGATTAAAGATGGGAGGAGAAGCGTTTTTCCTACATACAAACGCATACATACGCACATGCGCAGGCAGATGTGGGGGTGGGATTTAAAGGTACCCAGCAGCCTTTAAACCGCTCAGCACCTGCCCCTCAGTGGATCCCTCTACACCCATTGGTGTGTGCACAACCTTTCAAAGGAACAAATATAGAAATCCCCACACATGCAATATGCAGCCACATGCGTGAGAATTATGTATAGACACACACAGAGACACACTCGGACATACAAGCGTAGCAGCAGAAATGCTTTATAGAGTTCAACATTTCCAAGACAGTGGGAGCTTTCTGTCTCTATTGCGGCACGGAGCCCAATTACGAGCACATCAGAGAGTGGTGTACTGCTGCTGTCCAAGCCTTTCTGACTCACATCTCACTGAGGGGGGGAGGGGGTGGGGGGTCTCATACAGAAACAGTGAAGCTTGCAGCTGAAAAGGTGCCGTGAACCTTCGACAGCAGAGGACCCCTCCTTTTTAAAAAAATTGCCCTTTTTTAGACACTCTGAAAGGCAGCCTGCCGGTTCTGTCAGGTTGCAGCCATTTGCAAGCCAAGTTCACCAGTTAATAAGAATAACTTCCATTATGGCTTCAACCTTACAAGTCCAATGGAAACTGAGTCATACTCTAACACTTAACCCGCAGTGAAGGTCCAATGCACTGCTTCTGAAATTCTTTGGAGATCCACCAAAAAATATTAAACAGTTCATGCCATGCATTTTGCTAACAATTTGCTACTGATTAATTTTGTCGAGAGGGGGGTTCCCCATGAAAAATATCCAAATTATTTGCAAACTCCTCCCAGTGGATCATGTCCCACACTTGTAAAACCACTGGTTTAATGTACAGTACATTCACTTCCATTTGTTAGCAAATTATTGCAAGGCAAATAGCACATTACCAACATACATGCCGGCAAGGAGTCAACTAGGCATTGGTGCAGCTAGGCTGACCTTCCAATGAGCACCCAAGAATGAGTGTAAGCAGTATTGGAGCAGGAGCTACACAACAACTTCCAACAAAGCGAGAATCGAATAGGACTATTCAGTGATCAGGCAGCGCGGACAATGCTTCATGTCTCCTCTGGAGGCCGAACATATGACAACATGAAAAAGCCATGGAAGAGGGCAACCCTACCACCATGACCTCAGAATCCTTTATTAAGCATCATGGCCAGGATGGCTGAAGACCCCTGCGGTGTCAGTAGCTTCCCCATAAGATGTATGTCACACTCCCTTCTTGGTGCATTTATTCAGGAGAGCATAAAACAAAGCTGAAAAAGAGGATAATCGCTACCTGCAGATTGTAGCCCTATTCAGGCGGAGTTAGTTTTATCTGAGAACATAATAATAATAATAATAATAATAATAATAATAATAATAATCAATCTTTTATTACTGCGATGGGCTGGCCCCCCATCCAGGGTTGTTCCCTGCCTCGTGCCCGTTGCTTCCGGGATAGGCTCCGGACCCCCGCGACCCAGTAGGATAAGCGGTTTAGAAAATGGATGGATGGATGGAATCTTTTATTATCCCCATGGGGAAATTCTTTTTACGCCTCCCTCAACTTGCTCTTTGTGGGGCAAACTAAACGCGAAGGGCAGCCACTTGTTGGGGCAACCAGGGAGGTGGGGGTTAAGGGCCTTGCTCAAGGATTGAAGCAAGATGACATCCGTAATTTTAATCCAGTCTGAATCTGCCATGTCTTCAATTATTAGACCTACCAGTTTCCAGGGTAAATATTCTGAAGTGGATTAATATCTGTATTCCAGCGAACATGGACCTCTTTCAGTAATAGTAGTCCAGTCTTGAATTGTCATCTTGGTAATAAGGTCATATCTATAAAGGCATGCCAATTTATTGTAAGGCGGAAACAGCATTTGTGTGCTACGGTATGCATGAATACATACTGAGTTTTCTACATAAACTTCTAACAACCTACACCTACAGCCTCTACTGCATCAAGCTATTCAGTAGGTACAGAGTAGAACAACTACTGGCTCCACCGATTTGTAAGCTGAGATAATGCTTGAGAGGGTTAAGTTTTGTTTTTCATTGTATGATAAAGATAGACCACCCCTCATTCACCCATTTTCTATATTCACTTGTCCTTTGCAAATTCACCCAAAAATGAAAACTAACTATGACATTAACAGGATTATAGTTATGTCTTTGCTATGTTTGGTAATTTGGGAAAATTACATACATTTCTTATCCCATCTGATTAAGCCAGTCAATTTTCTTTACAAACTACATACCAAACTTCCCAATGGAAAACTAATCCCAACCAAATAGGGTTTATGTTAACAGCCAATTCACATTCATTGCAAGATTATAAATTTGACCTTTAGACTGAAAATTAATGGTGAATCTACTTCACTACGTTGGAAGAATGATTAATATGTGGGTGGGTAATTCAGCCCTCTTATCTCACTGGATCAGTGCCCCTAAGGCATAAGGGTAATGGCTTACTTGTGAGGGTCTTAGTATTTAATACTGATATTACACTTTCACATTATATTTCAGTGTTAAAATAAGAGATGCTAAAGGCAGTTGCAGTGGGCTTTGATTCTTTCATTTGCTATTTTAGTTCCGTATAACTAATCGGATACTACATAAACTCTACATCCTTAAGTGAGGCAGATTAGACTCTGTTTTGCCTAAAAAACAAGCCAAATCATTTTTAAAATATTTTCTTTTTCCTTTCACGTTATCTGAATTCACATTAAAAAACACTCACACTCCTAAAGCCTTACATCTATGAAATGGATAAAAAAAAAAATACACAAATATGCAAACTTCACCCATGTAGAATATGCCGACTCTACATTGCTAATTCTTTTGAAAAACCTTAAATCAACCCTGGACTTTGGGGTTTCCCATGGCTCCACTGTAAATCATTTTGAGTCAGGGGAGGGATTGACCACAATGAATCTTGTCAAGCGGGGAGGGGGGGCCCATGTCCATGTTTGCTGAGCAACACATTTTGAGACTGGGGTGGAGTGGCGGAGTGAATTTCACTCACCCACATAGCTTTTGGGCCACTGGGAAGCGCCCAGTATGCCAGAGAGACAGTCCAGCCCTGCATTCAAGCATAAAACAGTTGGCCTCTATTGGGCGCACTAAGAACCATTGATTGTCTGCCTCACCATCTACAGAGGGCTCTGAATAGGACGGAAATAAGACATATAGGCCCTATCCAAGTACACTAGCAAATAGAGGGGCAATCTCTGTTTGTGCATGACAAACCCTTGGCAACAAGCTTACAAAAGAGCTTTTCTTGGTGCGGTAGCCTCATTACGTACAAATTAACCGTACACATCATTCTGAATGGAGAGCTGCTCCTTCAGTCAGCACCGGCCTTGAGCTGACTGCACTCAAGTTTCTTATGAGGTTCCATGTGCATTTGTCATTTGTCCATCTAAAAACATAATAGTGGGCTACTTAAAAGTAACTGTTGAAAGGAGACCAAAAATGATTTCAAACAGAGTATTAATCAGTAGACTTTGTCGATGATTGTCTTAAGTACAATGTATTTTGGGCTGTTTAAAGTCTTCAGATGTTCTAATTACAGACACGGTAACACAATCACTCTCATGGTAATACAATCACAATCAAGAAGAGACATCGTAATGATGGCATCAATCATTATCATTCCCAGTAGGAAATTAGTCTGCATCCATTACACAATATTCCCATAGACTTTAAATGAATTCCCCAAAAATAAAGGAAATGCATCTTGTCTTTTGCTACTATCTTCTGTTTATTTGTTTATGCGATCTTTCATTATTGGACTTGGATTGGCTGATGCGCCAGGCTGGACTGATTCATGTGACACTGCCTTCTAGTGTTTAGTGTAGTACCAAAACCATCAAAATAGGTTCTTACACATCGGGAATTTTCAACCTTCCTGAAAGCAGAGACCCCCACCACTAACAGGTGACCACATAGTAACTAAATGTGTAATTTATTATTTAAACCAAAATAATTTATAGAATAATTTAATCTATTTACGTGTACTTAACAATCACCTGGTAGATGTTCATGATTAAAAAAACAATATTTTATACTTTTCCAAGCAGGTCTGAGAGCTGAAGGTATGGCCATGCCTAACTAAATATTTGTATATTTAACAGGCGAAATATGAATTAAGAGAAGTGTCCATTCCTAAAACTGCAGATATTTCATTGTCTCAGTGTGGAGTTATACTGACCTCTGGTGACAGACCTAAGAAGTGAAACAAGCAGTAATATTCTGTAGACATACACTATATGAACAAAAGTATTGCAATACCTGGCCATTACTCCTACAGGAACTTTTATGACATCCCATGCTAAATCCATAGGCATCAGGTGATGCTAATATTATACAATTCCTTACCTATAAAAAGGACATTGCTGCCTTAGAAAGGGTTCAACGTAGGGCTACAAGAATGATTCCTGGGGAGGAATGTCTTTTGAGAAGAGGTTAGCTGAGCTGAATCTGTTCAGCTTCAAGAAGAGGAGATTATGGGGTGACATGATTCAGGTATACAAGATTCTAACTGGTCTGGATGATGTTCAACCAAATAGTTACTTCAATAGTACTTTAAATACAACCACACGAGGCCATAGGTGGAAATTAACGGGAGAACATTTAAAACTGGATTTTAGAAATCAGTTTTTTTACACATCGTGTAGTTAGAATATGGAATAGTCTCCCTGTTTGTGTACTGCAAGCTAAAACCCTGGGTTCCTTTAAATCAGAGATAGATAAGTTTTTAACAACTCTGAGCTATTAGTTGAGTTCTCTCCAAACAAGCTAAATGGGCCGAATGGCCCCCTCTCATTTGTAAATTTCTTATATTCTTATCAATATGGAGTTGGTCTCTCTTCTGGGGAGGCTTTTCACAAGTGTGTCTGTGGGAGTTTTTGCCCATTCATCTAGAATGGCATTTGTGAGCTCAAGCACTGATGCTGGATATGAAGATCTGGCTGGTTCTAGTTCATCCCAAAAGGTGCTTCCATACCGCCAGAACTTTTTTCTGGAACCAGAACCTTTTTTCTGAACCAGGAACTTTCGTCGTGTTCACACCGCAGGAACTCAGCCTGATTGTGGGTCCTTGCAGGCAGTTACGGAATATTTTTTAGCATCTATGTCTTATTGTAAGTCGGGGAATGTATTTCTTAGTACTAATTCAATTCAGTTTCAATTCAATTTTATTTATATAGTGCTTTTAAGAACAGTCATTGTCACAAAGCACTTTATATATAACCGGCCTGAATCCCCACCAAGCAGGCCTGAGGCGACAGTGGCAAGGAAAAACTCCCTTTGGCAGGAATAAACCTTGAGAGGAACCTAGACTCGGAAGGGGACCCCATCCTCCTCTGGGCGACCATGAAATTGTATTGACATTGACATTAATTCCAGTCCGTATAGCTTTAAAAGTCCCAGTTGGTTCCATGTAATTATCTCCAAGGAGTCCAGGTGGTGTACTGACAGCTCGAGATACATGTGATCCCAGGTATCACGTGACCCACACTTGTATTGTATGTGTAATCCTGACATGCTCTAATGTTGTATAAAGACCTACCATGTGTAGCCTTCTTCCACATGCTTGGGTGCAGTGTTTTTTGAAACTTTGTTATTGGATATTGTGCAATTATTGTAAGGGTAGATGTAAAGAATAACTCTATGTAAAACCATCCTGTGCCATTTTTTTCTCCACTGCTGTGCTATTTAAGTGTGTCACATTATATGTTAAGTTTAGCCCACACCGTTTTGCATCTTCCATGCTTATTTAGTATTAAGGTCCCAGTTCCTGTTGCGTGAAAGTGACACACAAAAGTGGCCAGGAGCTACAGAAGTCCAGACATCCCAGGAACTTCAAAACAGTTTCAGAACTTTGGTGTGAAAGCGCCTAAAGGTGTTTGATTGCATTGAGGTCAGGGCTCTGTGTGAGCCAGCCAGTTGTTGTTTTTTTTTCGCACCAAACTCACCCAAGCATGTCTTTATGGACCTTGCTTTGTGCACTAGGGTGCAGTCATGTTGAAACAGAAAAGGGCCACCTTCCCCAAACTGTTCACACAAAGATGGAAGCATGGAATTGTCCAAAATGTCATTTTTTTGCTGAAGCATTAAGAGTTCCCTTCACTGGAACGAAGGGGCCCGGCCATCCCCTAAAAACAACCCCATAACATTACCCCTCCTCCACTAAACTTTAGAGTTGGCACACAACTCTAGTAACCAATGACAGTGTGCTTTATACCACTCAGTTTGATGTTTGGCATTGTGTTTGGTTTTTGTGAAGTTTGCATGAGGCCACCTGGCCAGTTTTGTGGCTGATCTTCTGTTGTTCCTAAATGCTGCCACTTCACAATAATGCCAGTTTAAGTTGAGTGGGGAATACCTAGCAGAAAAGAAATTTCACAAACTGACTTATTGTAAAGGTGGCATACTATGACAGTACCACGCTTGAATTCACCAAGCTCTTCAGAATGACCCATTCTTTCATAACTGTTTATAAACCTGACTGCATTGCTAGGTGCTTGATCTTATACACCTGTGGAAGTGGGTTTGAATGAAACACTTGAATACAATGATTAAGATTTACACATTAAGTGTGATGTTCTCCCTGTGTCGTCGTGGGGTTTCCTCCGGGTACTCCGGTTTCCCCCCACAGTCCAACAACATGCTGAGGCTGATTGGAGTTGCCAAATTGCCCGTAGGTGTGCATGTGTGCATGACTGGTGTGTGAGTGTGCCCTGCGATGGGCTGGCCCCCCATCCAGGGTTGTTCCCTGCCTCGTGCCCGTTGCCTCCGGGATAGGCTCCGGACCCCCCGCGACCCAGTCGGATAAGCGGTTTGGAAAATGGATGGATGGATGGATGGATGGATGGATGGACATTAAGTGTGTCCCAATACCTTTGTCCATATGTTGTGTCTAACTGTTTAAGTGAAATTATATATTGAAAATCAATGTAGAAAAGACATGACATGATAATTATTAGAGGAAAAAGAAATTGAGTAATGAATTGTAATGATGTCTTCAGCTCAACCTTTTTGATGTGTCATGGGGCTCATTGTCAAAGGTGATGCACAGTTGTGTTGATTTGAGAGTGTAAAATAGATGAATCATTCTGAATCAGCTCAATGAAAATGTCGGTCTGAATTGTGAGCAGGCAGTTTCATCAAGTACAGAGGAATGTTTTGACAGGGTTACAATTCCTAAGCCCCTTATACCTAAAACACATGAAACCTGGATAGAACACAGAATACTGTGCTCTGCTGAGCATGGAAAAAGTCATGATCCATTACCCTTTTACCAACAAGAAGAAGAGTACATGCCTGACATGTTCTGATATCTTAGTCATGGGGGAGAGCGTGTTTTCCTTCCGTGGTTTAGGTCCCCTCAGGTGCAATTCTTCCAGGGCAATGAAAATCACATTCATCCTATTGTAAAGGATGACAGTGTCGCCATCCGCGAGGCAAAAGTGCTCACTGCATTGCTTGATGAACAGAAAAGTCATTCCGCTTAATTTAATTTATTTTTATTTAGTGCCTTTCCCAATATGGTTGCCCCAATGTTCCTAACAAAGAATTATGAATCAGTGGCACTTACTAACATACCAAAGTTTAGGGTAACAGCCCTGTAAATAATATAAACTATATGCAGTGATCATCTCAGTGACCAAATCTCAAACTGCTAGGGAGATTCTGGAAGGAGTGCCTAATGACAGCAGGAATTATACACCTGCAGTAGAATACTGAATGATGATATTTCTTGCGGTGCAAAGTTGAGTTCTGAGTGACTGAATCCTTGAATCCTCGTATGACATGTATCTCCTGTTGAAACCTTGTGTCGGTGTTTCCTGTGTATTGGAGGATGATCTGCCAATTACTAAAAAGAATAATGTTACACTATTGGATTCACAGTGCAATGCAGGGACGTTTCTAGCTATTGAAAAAAATCAGACACTAAGTCAAGTTCACCTGGGGCTTGAATTTTTTTTTTTGAGGAAAGACTGGCATTGGAGCTAAAATACTCGGGACTAGCCTTAAAATACTCGGGACTAGGCTTAAAATACTAGGGACTAGGCTTAAAATACTCGGGACTAGGCTTAAAATACTCGGGACTAGCCTTAAAGTTTGATAGTTTCACCACTAGAATGTGTATGTACCTATTCAGTGTCATTTCAACACCTCGCTTGTCTCAAAACAGTGAAAGTGAAAAATTAATGGAACCTGATATTTTTTGAAGAGGCCAAGAGTGTATTTTGTTCTGAAACCATGAAGCAATTTGAATCAATGTAGTGTTATGAAAATGCATTATAACAAATAAAATTGAGCTGAATTGAGATGATGCCCATCAAACTTATGAACCTTTTATTCCTAAATATTAATTATTAAAACTTCCTACTAATTGTAACTTATTTACCCCCTGTGCTGAGGTGTATTTCAATTTATTTGAGCCGAACTTTTGTCTTTAAATTTTAAAACAAAACCATTAAAAGCATTTAGCGCTGCTATTTTTTTTTCAGATCCACTGGCTGTTGTTGATTAATTTGGATGCAGGAGAAATTGCACAATGATGACGTTTCACCTTGTAATTCCTTCTTACTTAGGTCTTGTATCGTGTATTGCTGTTTGTCACTTTTTACCTTGACCCACACAACTAATGCTTCATAACTCATGTGGCCCCTTGCAAGCTTATCACAATACACATTCTTCATTAAATGCACGAGTATGTCCTGCGGCACAGCATGCTGGAAGAGCAAGGACAGGGCAGTAGGTGATATGAACCAGACACATGACCAAGCATTGCAAGGTCAGGTCCTATGATTGCTGTGCTCAAAATACTTCTGATTTATTACGTGCTTGGAATTATATATGTGTTATAATGCTGCAACGAGCTGTACATCATTTACAAACAAGTAGTTTGCCAAAGGTTGTAAATTAAGCTGCAAAATTCCAGAAGCTGACACACACACTGACTGTTCTACATGTCCAAAAGATGGCCTTGAAGGGGCCTTTCGTAAAACATCCCATAATATCGACACCTCAATGGCCACTCCACTGAAAATACAAAGCTATTATTGGAGTACAATACAAATATATTTTTTCTGTCAAATAACATAAAGCAATCAAAACTATTTTTCATTTCACATTTATTTACAGGTATAAAAAAATAACGACAATATATACAGTTTAGCAGATGCTTTCAGTTCCCTGTGTGTATATACTGACAATATATTATACAAGTAAATTACTTTACAGATTTACACGCACGTGAATGTGGACACACACACACACACACACACACACACAAATCTAGCTATTTACATGTTTAAACTATTTACATTAACGTCACTTATCAGCTACACCTTTATAAAAATATTTCGTTCACATAAAAATGTATTCAGCCAGTGCATTACCTTAGTTCATGGACATTTTCAATGCCGCTCTCTGTTTTAGAATTGCCTTCTTACAACACAAGAGGGAGACATTGTCATATTTGTACTCTAAATACCTTAACATGCTTTCGTCATACACCCGTAACGTACTTGTTTAATAGGTGTTACGATAATTAGATGAGTAATTAGGCCAAAAACGGTCAAGCCGTGTTTTGCACTCAGCTGGCTCTACATTCTAACATCTTCTTGAAAGCCTTCCTAAAACTGTCATCCAAGAAGGCGTACAGAAACGGGTTAAGACATGAGTTAGCGTAGCTCAAACTGGTGATAAAGTAGGAGATTCCGATCACTAGTGGGGTCGTTTTGATATCCGTGGTGAGAGCCACGACGGTGCTAAGGTGGAACGGGGTCCAGCATAACAGGCATACCGCCAGGACGATGAAAACCATGATCGTAACTTTCTTCTTCGCCTTGTCTAGGGCTTTAGCGTTGGAGTTCAGCCGCATGTTTCGCAATTTGTAAAGCATCATAGTATACAGAATGCAGATGGTGGACACTGGGATGGCAAAGCCAATAATGAGGGTGTAGATACGGCTGGCCTTGAACCAGAAACTCTCCGGGCTGGGGAAAGTCAGGACGCAACTTTTCCTATCCATGTTGTCGGGGTTAATATAAATGCCTGCGAAAACTGTGAAAGGCATGACGATTAAAATAACTAGTGTCCACACGCAAATGCTGACTGTTTTGGCCGCCCGGTAGGTGCGATGGGGCATACGCTTGGACTGCACCGTCGCCAGTACCACCAGGTACCGATCGACGCTCATTACCGTTAGAAAGTAGATGCTGGAGAAGATGTTATAGTGGTCAATGGAAAGGATGATTTTGCACAAGACCTCGCCGAAGGGCCAGTAGTGCAGGAAGTGCTCGGCGATGTTGATGGGGAGAACGAGCGTAAACAGGTCGTCGGCGATGGCCAAGTTGAGAATGAACATGTTGGTGACTGTTTTCATTTTGGGCGCTTTCAGAATTACATAAATCACCGCCGTATTGCCAGTTAACCCCACCGCGCAGATCACAGAGTAGATGACCGGCAAAAGGATATAAATATCTGGGTAAAAAAAGTACCCCGCCTGGCCACTGCAATTTAAGTCGGTTCGATTGTTTGAATTGTTGTAATAATAGTCCAATGAATGGTTACAGACGGTGTTTGTTCCGTCATACTTGGATATATTTTCCATCTTTTTTTTGCAGTTGGTAGGGCACACCCCAGTATTGCTGAAATATGGAATGAAAAAGTATCTTACAATATTGCAATTTCCTTTCTATCCTTGCGGTCTTTTTTTATCTTTACATGCTGTTAAATATCACGCATACACTTTGGAGAATGTCATCCTATACGAATTAAATACCAAAGAAACGAATAAATAATTGCCATTTTAATTATAGAATGATGAACACAAACTTATTATATTCCTTTTGTGCTATCAACTAGACTCTGGGTGTAAGGGTTAAAACAAGTAATATATGTAAACTTTTATTGCAGATTTAATTTATTTGTGTTATAAAACACACAGTTCAGTGCTTATTAAAATTACTATACCGTCACCATAAATGATGACGAATGATAAAATCAGTTTTAAAATTCTAAAATCACCAACTCGCAAAATAGGAATGACAATGTGCAGGCGGCTGTACGTAAATGCATATTCAAAATAAACAATACTGAAAGGTTGCTAGGGAGAAATATACATAAAAGCAGTATATTATCCTTACCGAAGCGACAAAGCTCGCGCTTCTCCTCTCAGTCCGGCGCGTTGAGTGTAACAGCACGAGCCCTCGGTTCGCCGAACGCGCTGGATGAAGTGAGGCAAGTGCATGTATGACGTCATGTGCCCTGAGTTGTTTTCTCACTTATTTTATCATTTACTCACTGGCCGCTAATTGGTGAATTAGTCATGTTATTTCTGACTGAAAGAAAAAAGCGAAATACCAAGAAATAACTAATGCGTATGATAAGGCTTGAAGTTCCAACCGTCGTTACTATTTGTTTGATCTGAGTCCCACCTTGGGTGTCTGAATTATGACTTCACTGCTGCTTCTGTTCCCAATGCATCTT
The DNA here is from genome assembly GCA_019775915.2 of Cyphomyrus plagiostoma. Taxonomy (NCBI): domain Eukaryota; kingdom Metazoa; phylum Chordata; class Actinopteri; order Osteoglossiformes; family Mormyridae; genus Cyphomyrus; species Cyphomyrus plagiostoma. The sequence goes on along the minus strand of JABFEA020000130.1, from coordinate 27,250,731 downwards.
TTTGACCATTCACAATTTATAATTGTGGATGTGGCTGCAGATGTGTTGCTGCTTTCGGATTCAAGGTCAAATGTATCCAGGAGTCACAACATCCGATTAGATCCCTGACATGGACACACTGTAATCCTGTGGAGTTACTTTTGTTAGTGTTTCCAGTGTGACCATTCAGATTCCAATTAAGGCAATCACTTCTCTCCAGTAATTTTATGTCTTTGCAAGCACTTAGTTACAGGAGGGGCTGCTCAGAGACATATTGATAAAAGATTCCCATTTAGTCTATGAAATCAAGTCCTGTCTTCTCTTGTCAATGGGTGCGAAAAAATGTTACTCTATCCCTCATTTTAATTTGGAAAGTATGATAAAAATGTCTGATATCATTTAAATCCACCTCTCATAAGCACTTCAGCACAAGATCTTGGTGAACCTGGAAAATGTTCTAGGATGCACAGAGAACCGGTCTTTCCAACCTAGGGAACACTCACACATTATGAGACATCAATTTGCCTAATAAGGCATTTATAAACTGTAGAAAACAAGGAGACTTGAAGAACCCACAGTCCTGAAGATGTCAGGTTACAGTGCTGCCCACCGGGTCAGCATGTTATAACTATCCTGTTCTCGTCAATACAAACACATGCTTTATGGCTATGATTAAGCCTCTAGGGCCCCACTCGAAGGTCTCTGAGCTAAAGCCTCCCCTCTCGCATTCATCCACAACGTGCTGTTGACATGCCTTAAAGTCCAAGCACCTTGACAGAAACTGATCCTCATCTAGATATTACTGGATGCACACACACGCACACACAGACACACACGTCAGGTATACCTATCCTTATGGGGCCCGCTCATTCACTTCTACGGGGAAAAATGCTAATGCTAACTATGACAAGCTTAACCCCCACCCTACTCTAACCATAACCAAAAGTAACCAAGCAAAATACAAGAGCTTTTGCATTTTTAGTTTTTTTCATAGCAGTCACTGATCTTTATAAAATAGAGTTTATTAAATGATAACTATCTGTTATGTAATAAATGTTAACTAACAGATATTTATCATGTTATAGGGACATTGTGTCCCCATAAGGATAGGTATATTCCGTTCACACACTCACACACACTCAGACACACACACACACTTATATTCTGTCATCCAGCTTGAATAACACAAAGTTGAATATCAGGAAGTAATTTCCATTATTACCATTTTTAAATTTGTTTTATGTCCAACCAAGAAACCCAAACTTACCTCACTAAAGTGTGTATTCAGTATTATGTTTCTATACAGATATTTTTGGCAGTATTGCGTTTTGTAGTAATAGCAATAGACATCTAATTTTCACAGGCAGTACAGAGCACAAAACTGGAGCAGATGTTGGTCAGGATGCCAGTCATAGGACACTTACATTATGAGCAATTTAGAGACATCAAGTAGCCCAACTGGATGTCTTTGGACTGCAGCAGTTATCCTGCGGAACACAGGGAGAGTATACAAACAGCATACAGAGTAAAAGTTGTCAGCCTTAGAGATGTGAGGCAACAGTTCTACCCGCCGGGCCACCCGCAGGGCCACCCGCCTTGCCCACTTTTGGCAGCTTGTTTTTTCGGATTAAATGAGAGAAAAAAAAAGGTCCCAGAGCAATTCAGTTGTAAGATATTTGGGTCGCAGAGCACACTATATAAATATTGAGGACACTCTAAATTGCAATTATTGATTTATTACTGTCTTCTTCTTATTCCATTCATAAAAAAAAAATGTTACAGGTTATATCATTGTTGACCGAGAAGAACTGTGAACTTTTTATTGCCGCTGTGAACTTTTTCTGTTTTAATGTCATTAATGATAGGAAATCTTTTTAGGGCTGGTATTTCTATACCTGTTTTCCATCTTGTTATACTGTCCGTTGTATGTTCCCAACCACAATTTCAGTCTGACCTGCCTGTAAAATGACCACCGCAGTACCATGAAAGGGCAATGCTGTGGCCTACAGTCTCTAAGTCTCAGGAGGCCAGGAGTAATCGGCATGAAGATTCCCTGAGATTCCCCATTGCTTCCTAATCATTTTTTTAGGCAAAACCATGTATTGCAGAGTTTCCCAATCCAGTCCTCAGGGATCTGCAGAAGTCCGTGTTTTTTTTGCTCTACCAGGAGCTGGAAGGGAACAAAAATGTGGACTCACTGGGAGGGAGAAAAAATGCTGAGCAATTAGTGGACTCCCAAGGACTGGGTTGGGATTCACTGATGTACAGGAATCATATTCACCGATTTAACATTCGCAGTTTTGGGTATTCATGAGTTAGCTGTGACCGATTAAACAGGAATGTTTTTGGAGCTTGCTGAAAGATCACAGAGACTTGCAGACAACGGCTAAGCCAAAAATAATATTGAAAATGATTTGGATCACTTAAAATCATATAATATTTAAATGTTAGTGACACATAATATTTACTAGCCTGAGTACAAACTATCTACACTCACCTAAAGGATTATTAGGAACACCTGTTCAATTTCTCATTAATGCAATTATCTAATCAACCAATCACA
>JABFEA020000130.1:27229695-27246551 GCA_019775915.2 Cyphomyrus plagiostoma | reverse complement strand
GGACTCTCACGGAGGTGGGACAGATACAGCGGTCAGGGACTGTCAGGGAGGTGGGACAGATACAGCGGTCAGGGACTGTCAGGGAGGTGGGACAGATACAGCGGTCAGGGACTCTTGGGGAGGTGGGACAGATGCAGCGGTCAGGGACTCTCAGGAAGGTCGGACAGATACAGCGGTCAGGGACTCTCAGGGAGGTGGGACAGATACAGCGATCAGGTACTCTCAGGGAGGTGGGACAGATAGAGGAGGTCAGGGACTCTCAGGGTGGTTGGACAGATACAGCATCAGGGACTCCTGGGGAGGAACTGTGACAGTATTGCCTGACTGGATGCTCTATACCGATGACCATCAATGCTGTTGCCCTCAAATGAGCCTTCCAGGTCCCTCCGATCATTTACAAAATTATAAAAATATCTTTTAATTTAACCAAAGAAGAGTAATTCAACACCTTTACAGTTATGTGGAAAAGTACACTCATTAAAAATGTTTGTCATTTTCAGTATATTGTGACAGACAAATATTAGATCTTTATTCCTACAATACTGGTAGAGAAATATGAGAAAATTGAAGTTGAAGTTACACTTCACATTTAGTACTGTATAATTTAAAAAAGTTGAGTTAGTATAACCCTACATTAATTACTACATTAAATCTAAAAATTAGAATCATATGCATCAAATCAGGTGCAAATGATTAGGTCATTTTAGACAGTATATCTTTGAGAGTCATTCCTTATATAAACAACTGGTCTTGATTGGACCAAAAGAGCTGTCAGAAGGAACGTTGTTGATACTTTGGATTCTGGAAAGGAGTTTATAGCCTTTTCTAGGCTATTTGATATCATACACTCCACTGTTAAGAAAATAATCCACAAAAGGTTTCAGCCCATTAGCAGTCTGTCCAGGACAAGCTGTCCCACCAAACTCATTCCAAGAGCAGAATACAACGTGCATCAGGAAGTCTCAAAGAACCCAATGGTGTCATCAAGCGATCTATACGCGGGTCGTGCCACAATCCATGTCAAAGTGCAGGAATCAACCATAAGCCTTTGTTCTCAAAGAAGAACATTAGGGAAAGAATCTCATAGCAAGTGTGAAGCCAATGGGGAGAGTGTTGCAGTTTGTGGTTGTTGTGCTACCGCAGGGTGTGGCCAACCTGTCTACAAGGAATTCAACATCTTACCAGAAAGTGCTTGAAGTGAATATGAAGACATCCATCAAAAAGAGGAAGCTGAACCGTAAGAGGGTCATTGATAAAGGCCCAAAATATACAAGCAAATCTACAAAGAAGTGGCTCAGAATATTTCAGTGGAGGGTTATGGAATATCCAAGTCAAATGAATCTAATTGACATGCTGTGGAAGACTTGAAGAGAGCCATACAAGATAACCGGCAACAATACACAGCTGAAGGCATGGAGAAATGGAAAAAATAAACAGTTATATGCCTTAAAGAGGTTATATCTGCCAAAGGATGCAATACCAGGTACGAAATGTAAATATGTATTTACTTATCCCCACAGAGACTTATCCCCATGGAGACCTATCCCCACAGAGATGTATGCCCACAGAGGCAAAGCTTCCATTGTACTTTGTTGAATAAATGATTTTGAAATCAGAATTTCATTGTTTTTGTTAGATTACATCACCTCTATCAAAACTTTTAAAAAAACAATACATATTTGCTTAAATATCTTGAGAAAGATACATTTTCTCAAGGCTTATTTTTAATGTGACTGTAAGTCCTGTTCATCCAGAGATTGACAGTCATTGTGAAAATCTAGTAAATGGAATGAAGGCCCCTGTGTTGTAATGATAAGTGATGGTTAGCAGTGCCTACTGACCTAACTTAGCTGCTGCTTCACTAACTCAGCCAACAGATTGGCTGTTTTCCCTTCCATTAACAGTGATTGGCCTGTTATTTTTCCCTGCCAATAATTTCAAACTGAAAATCAGGGCATTTTGTACCATGACAGTAGTTTGTACCATGACACCTGCATAGGGCACTACATTGGTTTGACCGCTACTGCTTGCAGTGTAATGTTAGCTATAGCTTGCTGTAATAAAATTCAAAATGTAGGCCGAATGTTTTTGGCCCATAGAGTAAGGTTGCTGGAAGCCTGCATTATTTGTACCTTGGAGCCCATTTTTGAACCCATTTTCAGTTTGCTTACACAGTTTTCTTATATAGTCTACATATATATTAAACGTTTTCATGCACTGTAATACTGCATAGACTCTGGCTCATGACGTAAATTTTGCGGAATCTTCAGTTTACTGATTTCATTAAATTTAAAGGACCTGTGTGTTACATTAAATGTGGGCTTAATGTGGGTGTTCTTTGATCTTTGTCATCCGTATGCCAACCTTGTCTTAGCTCGTACTCCCACTGTTGCACTGCACTGGCTGTGTGAGTCTAAAAAGAATCTTGAATGCTAAAAATTGAAATGCTGAATACTGCAGCGCTGCCAAAACGGCACCACAATACAGCATCGAAAGGCAAAGGGAAAGCTTCGAGTGTGGTCACCAAACTTTGCCCTTCTGGTTTAAACTGTTGCTTCTTGTTTTCGTTTTTTGTTTACGTGAAACCTGCTATTTTAAGACAGGAAACTCGATGCTTAACATTGTGGTTTTGTTTCTGATTTATTCAGTTGTCATGCTTTTACAGAATAACAAGCATGCATCTTAAAAGCATGCACGTGGCACTTTTACTTACACAATAAATGTTGAGGGCAGAAGGAAAAATGATTGGTTCAGAAAGATAACCAATCAGATCGTGGAGGAGGTGAGTCCAAGCAACTAGGCAGGACTAAGACATCTGTCTGAAGAAATTATTTTTCCCTCTGTCTTCAGAACATTTTTCTGTAAGTAAAACTCCCATGAGCTAAAAGCAGACTATAATTCAGCAAAACTACAATGTTTAACTTGTGTACAGTACATCAGGTGCCATATCACGCAAACAGAAACTCCAGTAGTTTATGGTTGATTTACGTCTACAGACTGCTGTCTGGGTTCAGATGACTGATGTGCTCTTCTAATTGCCGTGAGTGCCAGGTCTCCACGATCACCAAGCTTTTAGTCCTCCTGTAGATCATCACAAATGCTGTCTGAGACGTGTTCACAAACAGGGCCGCGGAAGTGCTGTCCTCTGTCACACCCTTAGGTATTAATGAGGACAGAATCAAGGGGATGGTGGAGGGATTACAGGGCAAACATCCATTCATCCATCTTCCAGTTGCTTACTCTGATAAGGGTCATGGGTTGGTGTGGAGCCGACAGCAGGTCACAGAGCAGGGGTGCACTCTGAATGGGATGTCAGACAAACAAAACACACCACAAGATTCCCATAAAATAGGCGGCGATGTAATTCGTGATGATTTGAGCAGCATATAGTTTCACAATGAAGGACTAAAACAGGGGTGGACAATCTTATCCAGAAAAGGCCGCAGTGTATGCGGGTTCTCACTGCAACTCCCTAATTAGATTACTGATTAGAGGACTCTAGCTTCACAATCGCTTGTGGGATTGGAGTGCTGACATTTCAGGGACTCCCCAGGCCTGCATTCCCACTTGCCTCTCCCTCCTACTTATGCAGCCATATCTGCCAGAGCTTGCACATTGCACTTCATATTGCACTCATCTAACTTTTAGCACTGCCTGTAGTCTCCCTTACTTTGACTAATTGCATATTTTATTTCCCCTACTCCTCCTGGGGGGTGCTGCACTGTCGCCTATGACTTACTCACTGGGGGCTTTTGGGCAGGGATGCTGTGAGGCGCTTTGAGACGATGTAATGTTGTGATAATGCGCTATACAAAAATAAATTTGTTTTTGTTGTTGATTGGCTGAAGAATCCTCACACCTGGGTTTGAACAGCCAACCTAAAGGTTACTCCAAAAACCTGCACACACACCAGCCCTTTGCAGATAGGTTTGGCCACCCCTGGGCTAAAATGTAATCATGCATGAGGCATTGTTTATGAAGCTTTGTTAAAATGGTTATTCAGATCAGAGGCATCAGACACATTTCTGGGGGCACATTAGTTCAGTGTCTGACGTAAGCTTCACTCCTCTTTAATTAGTGTCATCTTTTTGAAGTATTAGCGCTGGGAACATGATAAGTCACAGCTGGTACCACTTTGCTCTGTGACCATGGAGCACTGGGAGTGGAACAGACCATTATTAATGAGAAATGGTTTGGAGAGAAAGCCATCATGCAATACAGATGGACTTTATGCAGTTCTACAGCCTACTGTGCACTGAGGTGTTTTTTTTTGCACAGGAGGGGGTCACACACTCATTTAAATGTATTTTTTTCTCTTTTTTTCTATCTTTATGTGCTTGCAGCTAGTGAAATCCATGCACAAAGGGACATGTTTTCTCCATCCATACATCCATCCAGGGGGTAGGGGGGTATGGAGCCCGGAGCCTAGGCCTGAGGCTATGGGCACGAGGCTGGAAACAGCCCAGGATGGAGCGTCAGCCCATTGCAGGGACATTATTATCTCTTACCAACTTAGAAATTAAATTACAAAAAAACTTCCTTGATGCTACATTTATGGCCACTTTAAGCAACTGGAATCTGAACCAAGATGCCGGAGAAAAATTATGCCTGCAGTTCCGGAGTATACCTTCCCATAAACTGCAGCTCTGTACTTCATCTTGCATGTGCTTTGCTTGGCTTGTAGTAATGAGAGAGTAATGGAGTATTCCAGGGATATGGGTGGGTTACTGTTTAGGTTGGTCTGCATATGTTTAGCTGGATAGATCAGTGTGTGGGGTAGTGGGTATGTGTACTGGCATGTAGATTAGCTGTTTGTCTATCTGGGTGTGTATTTACATTGCTGTGCAAAAGTCTTAGGCAGTCAAAGAAAATGATTTTAAATGATCTTCATGTTAGTTTGCAAAATCTATCCTAAAATCACCCCAGTGTTTGTAGCAACCATCCAATACACCCATTGCATTTTTTTTTACTCGACAACTACCAGACTAATCAATATCACCCATCCAGCTATTTATTTTCTCTAATCCTATCCTATTCAAGGTCGTGGGGAGGTCCGGCGCCTATACCAGAGGCTACGGGCACAAGGCAGGGAATAACCAAGGATGGGGCGCCAACCCATTGTAGGGCACACCCATATACCATTCACACACACTTGCACACCTACGGGCAATTTATTACCTCCAAGTTTAGCACATGTCATTATAATAAAGACAGTTTAACTTAAGGACTGCCTTGGTTTGGGGAGTTTTTCCCTTATTTGTCTTATGTAACCTGAACATGAGTTTGGACTGTGGGGGGAAACCAGACCCCACGACGACACGGAGGGAACATGCAAACTCCACACACATGGAGCCACATCAGATGCACGAACCCAGGTCCTAAAGGTGTGAGGTAATAATGCTGAGTATGACAACCAGTGAGCCACCATGCTGCCCCGCTAATCAATACCTCACTGAGTCAATTAAATAATTAATTTAATTAATTAGCTGAGCTGGTGGTGAAATTTAATGAACACATGGAATGGCTGAGGTGCTGCTGTTCGTCAAGCCATCCAGCTAGATATCAGTAACTGTGGATAAGAGAAGAAATTCTTGTAGGTTTGTTTTTTATTGTGTTATTGAAAATCTGCTTATGTTCTAAGGTTAATTTGCATTTTTTTTCTGAGCAAATATATACTTACTAGCCAGGAGAATAGTCATAAGCATTTTTGTTGACTGTGTGGCATTTTTGCAGAGTACTGTGTGTGTATAGATGGGTGTGTGGGTGGACATCTGTCTGGGATGAAGTTAGTATCTTAAAAAGAAGATACTGGCATATTTGTAATGATTTAGCTGTGTTTGCAGCAGCTGTATTATTGATATGCATCCTGTAATGTACATGAGAACAGCAACAGCGGATGCATTTATGATTGATCCCTCACATGCGCCACTGGCGAATTTTAATGAGCCAACCAGCTTTGGTTCTCAGGCGATCAGCTGCTTAGCTGGTACAGCGAATGGCCGGCTGCATCCTGTAAGGTTCTGTATGTGCCACCAGCTGAGAAGACTTATGAACTTCCCGCTCCAGTAAGCGCCAGCAGTGGAACTGCATCAACAGGAAGCAATGGCTGCAAGCAAACGGTCCACCTGCTAAATCCTTCTTTGGAGAGTTTGTGATTTGACAGATAGTTCCAGGTATTCAAGGCAAGAACTAATTAAAAGGGACATTGTCTCCTGGATTAGCTGGGTTTTACTCATTCATCCAATTACTGGCTGGCATGGTCTGCATCCACTGGTAGGTCCTGTGTCCCATTCCATTACACCCCTCCCAGGTTTTTTGGATTATAAACTGCCATGACTCACCAGAAGTATTATTCGCTAAATTATATGTAGCATAATATATTCCTGTATGATTATTTAATCTTAATAACAAGCAGCTCTTACTAGACAAAGCCATTTCATATTATTAAAAAGTTGTAGTGATGTAAATTAATTTTAGGATACGGTGCTGCGCAGTGGGCAGGGTGAGGACATAGCTGTCTTGGTATGGAAAATTAAGTGACTCAGGGAGTTGTTTTGATTCAGTATAATTGCTCCTTTTTTATCGAGTGCAATCAAATACATAAAAATCGATCTTACCCCAGCACACCTCTGTAACCTCAGAGCCACTACTATCTGCTCCGAAAATTATTTCCCCAATGTACATGCCCTAATTTGGATTTTTCATTTTCATCTGTCATACCAAAATGGCTCCTTTTTTCCCTTTTGTGTTTGCTTTCTGTATTAAGGCAAGTCTGTTTCCTCCTGTAGGCTGAAAGTGGAAATCCTGTCCCCAATACACAACAGCAATCCAGCTGCTTTACTGCCTCCAGAAGCGAGTCATATGCAATGTTGCCCACCTGCTGGGCTGCGATTGGCTGCCACTACTGAGGGGCAGCATGCTGGTTGTGGTTTGGTTCAGCATTTTGGATTTATTACTGTCCATTATAAAGGTGCTCATTATTAAGGTTTTGCCCAGAACTTAGTACAGAAGAAGATACACCGGTCTTGTGAGAGACTCCTTCATGATGTAGAATAGTGCCGTTTATGCTGCCTTCCAACTAGCTGCAGGCATGTGGTTTTTAAGTCTGTACTTTGTCTCTGGAGAGATATAAAACAGCAAGAGATAAGACAAGAGAAGTGAAAGTAGAGTTTATAAAGTGGGGTGTACTTGTAGGCAGAATGGACCCAGCCACTGGGGATGCACAAGCCGGTGTATCTGTTTGTGCTGGTCCCAAGCCTGGATAAATGGGGAGGGTTACGTCAAGAAGGGCATCTGATGCAAAACTTTTGCCATATTAAAATATGGCCAACAATACAAATTTCCATACCAGATCGGTCGAAGCCAGAGTTAACAATGGCAGAATCAAACAAATCCAAGGGACAGAGGGTAGTGATTGGAGCAGACTTCAGTAGGTATGTTGGTGACAGAAACAGTGGTGATTAGGAGGTGATGGGGTGGTATGGTGTCAAGGAGAGGAATGCAGAAGATCAGATGGTAATGGGTTTTGCATGGATGGAAATGGATGTAGTGAATGTATATTTGGTAGGAGTGAAGGATGCAAGGGGCGATTACATCAAGGGTCAGCTCTGAGCCCTTTCGTGCTTGCTATGGTGATGGACAGGTCAACAGACCAATCAGACAGAACTCCCTGTTGACTATGATGTTTGCAGATGAGATTGTGATCTGTAGTATGAGTAGGAGACCCTGGAGAGGTGGAGATGTGCTCTAAAGAGGACAGGAATGAAGGTCAGTGGGACTAAGACAGAATATATATGCGTGAATGAGAGAAAGGACAATGGAAGGGTGAGCTGGGAGTAGACTGGGTGAATGTGGAGGAGTTTAATTACTTGGGGACAGCAGTTCAGAGTAACAGGGACTGTAGAAGAGAGGTGAAAAAGAGAGTGCAAGAAGGGGAAGGTGTACAAGGTTGTAGTGAGATCAGCTATGTGATATGAGCTGGAGAAGGTGGTACTGACGAACAGACAGGAGGCAGAGCAGGAGGACATGCAGGCGGCTGGTGTGAAAGAGGAAGGCCTAAGAGGAGGATTATGGATGTGGTGAGAGAGGACATGCAGGTTCTTGGTGAGGAAGAGGAAGATGCAGAGGACAGAAACAAATTGAAACAGATGATCCACCCTAACAGGTGCAGCCAAGAGGTGAAGAAGGCTTGTAGGCAGGCCAGGTATCACATTATGTCACTGTGTGTTGTTCTACCATTTCTGTTTTACTTTGTTGGCATGGTTTCATTGTAATTTTGTTTATGTGAATCTCACCCTCTGAATTCTGCAGTGCAGAGTCCGCAAAGTTTTGTCAAATATAACCATTAGCCTGTTAGCAGTTAGCACAAAGCTCATGAACCTTTCTTATATTTTTCTTGTAGCTGCGTATCAGGACTTATTATCAGGGGTGGGTGTTACAACACCCAGAATGAATAGCTAATCCAAAGTATCAATGTGAATATACTTCTTGCATCCTTTTTACAAACATTTTTTTGTGAAATTTTTTCATTTTTCACCACAACGTGTCTCTGGTGATGCATGATGAGGTGGCAGTGAATGTGAGTGGTAGAACTCAGCTGCACTTTAAAACTGTCTGCGCCACAGAGCGAAGGCGGAATATAGTGTGTGTCTGCTACAGATGACGCAATGCCTAAGGAAAGAGTCAGTAACATGGCGGCTTTTCGTTCGGTTGACTAGAGCTGTCCCAAAGGCAACAACATCCAGATGGCCACTATTCCCAATATTCAAGCATGACTGAAATCTCACTTTGCCAGTCTGTAACTTCAGATGTGTGAGGCATGTAAGAATATTCATACCCAGTGCTTAGTACAACTGTTTAATTATTCATAAATCAAGTCATTTGTTTACTGTAATTAAATTTGGTTATTCTTCCGAACAAGAAAACAAATGCAAGATAAATGAAGAAATATTCTTAGAATTACAAATACATGGTTCTTTATTATTTTACAATATACAAATATTGCAAAAGTAATTAGTTGCGCTTTACTGAGGTTGAATGGCTCAGTTAAGCCTAATTAATTGAATCCGATTTTAAAACAAGATCTGACGTACAGAAGGGGCCCCAAAAATCCAGACTGGGAGGCGTCACAGCAGGGAAATGTCACAAATTTATAGCCAGCCAAGGGAGAAGACCATTAGACCAGCGTTGCCAATCACTGCCATATGTAGTTTACTGGGACCCATCAAAACCAGATGGCAAAGGGTGCCAACACACCCCTTGGGTTCCAACAGAGTGTTACTACCCATTGACTGATCACATTCAGGATGTCGCCTTGGTAGCCTCAATCCAAACATTTACGATATATATACTAAATGTGTCTAGCTCTGATAGGGCGTCAATGATCTGTGCTGGCAGTTACAGTTAGAAGCATCGATTTTTGATTTGCTGTAAAATTGAGAAATCTGTCTACTGTTACTTGCATGTAAATAATTATCCATGACAGACCTCTTTGGAATAAGACCCAACATTGATGGCAGCCCTTAGAACGGGAGCGAAGTAACTTGAGGTAGGCTTTACAAACAAAACAGCTCAAGATGTTAGCTCATATCAGTCAGCAGTGCTAAATATTCCCTTTCTTCAGGTTTGCCAAATGAACAGAGCACCCACAAACCCGCCACCCCGCCCTGGTCGGCCTGCTATGCTGGCTAATGGGGCCGTGACAGAGCACTAAGGTCTCAGGAAGAATCATTTTAGCAGTTTTTTTGTTATTATACTGCTTGCTCATCTACAGAATACAACAACTCCAACATGTCTGAATTAGCAGATAGCTCTGTGGATATCTATATAAAAATTAATTTAAAACTGCGTTTAACGTCATTAAGCTAATTCTGTTGCTTAGAGTTTGGGTTTTTCAGTATTATGTTTACTTTTCTTCCAACAGAGCTCTTAAATAATAAATTGTTATTGAGTTACAAATACCCTTAAGATTCATGTTTATTATTCAGGTACTTAGTATTATTGATATTGAAAAATTAAACACAGAAAACAAAATGCATAGTTTCAAAAATGGGATTGCTACTTGCGGACTACTTAACTATACAATGTAAAAATGACAGAAATACAGCAAATTGTCAGCCTTTGCATTCTGCTCAACCTGATTTGAATGGTAAGGTTCATTTAGCTCATTTAGAGCATGGCTGAAACCAAAAAACTTTGCATACAAATTGAGAAATGCTATGCCTAGATATATTTTTGTGTTTGACTATATTGTTTCTCGTTTAAACGTGAAAAAAGATATCATGGGTCCTTCCTTCATGATTCAGGTACTTTTGGTCTGCTGTAGATTAACTGCTGTGACTGACTCTCTGCTATCTGTTGTGATGCCCACCAGCATCTCCTCTTTTACTTTGACCATTTCCTCTTTAAAACAACATAACATACGCATTACACTATGGTGATAAATGTTTGTGGTTTTAACAAAATCATTCAGATGCTCATTTTAATGACATTAATTTATATTATAACACAGAACATATAACAACAACAAAACAATCCTGTCATAAGGTGAAACTTTTCTCCTTATAATGAGAAACTGAGAAAATTTTATTTTGGCCCTATTATTCAGTGTTGGTGTCAGTAGTTCATGTGAATTACTCCTACTGTGTTCCCCAACTGAATACAGTTAAAGCTCTGTCAAGCCAAATTTAGCTGGTCGACATCTGAAATCAATGAGAATGTACATATAGAAATATCTGTGATTTATGAGTCTAATAACGACCTGCTGTCGCTTTGTTTTGTTGCAGAAGTAGCATGGGTTTGTTAGCCTATGGTAAGGATGATTTTCACCACACACTGCCTCCTCAATCACACAAGATAAGATCAAAGAGAATGGAAGAGCTGCAGTATGAATGAGGAGGCTCATCATGATGATGATGGGTGGATATCAAAGGCTGGGGTCCTGCAGGTTTTACAGGATATGTCTTTAATTAGTGTCAACTGAAATACCAGGCCAATTAAGTCCAGTCCAGTTAAATTCAGCAATAAAGCAATTAACAACTAAGTGAAAATTGAAAACAGCATAACTCTGTACCACAGTATCAGAATCCAGTTTTACTATTTTAGCGTTTTCATGCTGGTATCACACATACTGTGTGTGTGCAAGGGCACAGGAAGAAACCATTTAAGTTCTGGGGGCTGCACAGCTGCTGAATGAAGAATTTATTCCTGTCAATGATGAGTTTACTCCCTGAAAACCCTGTCGATGAAGAGGTTACTCCCAGCAAAACCCAAATGGAATAGCGAACGGACTGGGTGTGATGCACAGCAGACTGCACACCTGGATTTATTAATGAGGTCACATGGTACTGCAGGTAATCTAGACATATAACCAGAAGGAGACCAGATTCATCCATCCATCCTTCCATCCATCCATCATCCTCCGCGGGGGCAGCAGTCTCAGCAGGGAAACCCAGACTTCCCTCTCCCCGGCCACTTCATCCAGCTCCTCCAGGGGAATCCTGAGGTGTTCCCAGGCCAGCGTAGAGACAAAGTCCCTCCAGCATATCCTGGGTCTTTCCCAGGGCCTCCTCCCAGTGGGACATGCCTGGAATACCTTACCAGGGAGGCATCCTAAGCAGATGCCCGAGCCAACTCATCCGGCTCCTCTCAATGCAGAGGCGCAGCGGCTCTACTTTGAGTCTCTCCCGAATAACCGAGCTCCTCTCTCCATCTCTAAGGGAGAGCCCAGCCACCCTGCGGAGAAAACTCATTTTGGCTTCCAGTATTCGCGATCTTGTTCTTTCAGTCACTACCAGTTCATGACCATAGGTGAGGGTAGGAACGTAGATCGACTGGTAAATCAAGAGCTTTGCCTTTTGGCTCATCTCTTTCTTCACCAGGACAGACTAATGCAGCGCTCGCATCACTGCTGACGCTACACCAGTCTGCCTGTCGATCTCCCACTCCATCCTTCCCTCACTCATGAACAAGAGCCCAAAATACTTAAACTCCTCCAGTTGGGGGAGGACCCCCTCCCCGACCCAGAGAGAGCATTCTATCCTTTTCTGGTCTCGGATTCGGAGGTGCTGATTCTCATCGTAGCCGCTTCACACTTGGCTGCGAACTGTCTCAGTGAGAGCTGAAGGTCACAGTCCGCTGAAGCCAACAGAACCACATCATCTGCAAAAACCTGAGATCATAAAACTGGATACCCTCAATGCCCTGGCTGCACCTAGAAATTCTATCTATAAAACCTACGAACAGAATTGGTGACAAAGGGCAGCCCTGATGGAGCCCAACCTTTACTGGAAGTGAATTCGACTTATTGCCACCCATGCGGACCAACCTCTGACACTGGTCATACAGGGACCGAACAGCCCTTATAAGGAAGGCTGGCACCCCATACTCCCGGAGTACTCCCTACAGGACTCCCCGAGGGACACAGTCGAATGCCTTCTCCAAGTCCACAAAACACATGTAGACTGGTTGGGCAAACTCCCATGAACCCTCCAAGACCCTGCTGAGAGTATAGAGCTGGTCCACTGTTCCATGGCTAAGGTGAAAACCACACTGCTCCTCCTGAATCCGAGGTTCGACAATCCAACAGACCCTCCTCTCAAGAACCCCCGAATAGACCTTACCAGGGAGGCTGAGGAGTGTGATCCCCCTATAGTTGGAGCATACCCTCCGGTCCCCCTTCTTAAAGAAGGGGACCACCACCCCGATCTGGCAATGCAGAGGCACTGCCCCCGATGTCCACACGATGCTGCAGATGCATGTCAACCAGGACAGCCCCACAGCATCCAGTGCCTTAAGGAACTCTGGGTGGATCTCATCCACCCCTGGGGCCCGGCCACTGAGGAGCTCTTTAACCACCTCAGCGACCTCCACCCCAGAGATATGGGAGTCCACCCCCAAGTTCCCCGACTCTGCCTCCTCACTGGAAGGCGTGTCAGTGGGATTGAGAAGGTCTTCGAAGAATTCCCTCCACCAACCCAAAACGTCCAGAGCTGAGGTCAGCAGCACCTCATCCCCACCGTAAATAGCGTTGATGTTGCACCGCTTTCTTGCCCTGACATGCTGGATGTTGGACCAGAATCTCCTCAAAGCCGTCCGGAAGTCATTTTCCAAGTCTTGCCAAATTCCTCCCACACTCGAGGTTTGCCTCGGCAACCGTGGAAGCCACATTCCGCTTGGCCCCACGGTGCCTGTCAGCTGCCTCTGGAGACCCACAGGCCAAAAAGGCCCAATAGGAATCCTTCTTCAGCTTGACGGCATCTCTCACCACGAGTGCCCACCAGGTTCAGGGATTGCCGCCAAGACAGGCACCAACCACCTTACGGCCACAGCTCCAGTCAGCAGCCTCCACAATGGAGGCACGGAACAAGGCCCATTTGGACTCAATGTCCCCTGCCTTCCCCGGGACATGGGAGAAGCTCTGCCGGAGGTAGAAACTGAAGCTCTTCCTGACAGGGGATTCCACCAGATATTCCCAGCAGACCCTCACTATACATTTGGGCCTGCCAGGCCTGACCGGCTTCCTCCCCCACCAGCAGAGCCAACTCACCAGGTAGTGATCAGTTGACAGCTCCGCCCTTCTCTTCAAGTCAACTATCGAACTGTGGCCTAGGGTGTCCTGGTGCCAAGTGCACATATGGACATGTTTATACTTGAACATGGTGTTCAGTATGGACAATTTGTGATGAGCATTAATAACAAAACACCACTCGAGTACTCTCCAACACCCCTTCCAAGGTCTCCAAAAAGGGTGGGTATTCTGAACTGCCACTCAGTGCATAAGTGCAAACAACAGTCAGGACCGGTCCCCCCACCCGAAGGTGAAGGAAGGCTTCCCTCTCGTCCACTGCGTTAAACCCCAATGTGCAGGCACCCAGCCAGGGGGCAATGAGAATGCCCACCCCTGCCTGGCACCTCTCCCCGTGGACAACTCCAGAATGGAAGAGGGTCCAACCCCACTCGAGGAGACTGGTTCCAGAGCCCAAGCCATGCATCGAGGTGAGCTCGACTATATCTAGTTGGAACCTCACAACCTTGCGCACCAGCTCAGGCTCCTTCCTTACCAGAGAGGTGACATTCCATGTCCCCAGAGCTAGCTTCTGCAGCCAAGGATCGGATCGCCAAGGTCCCCGCCTTTGGCACACTGCACCCAACCCCTCTTGCCCCTCCTACAGGTGGTGAGCCCATTGAAGAGAGAATCCACGTGCCTTCTTCAGGTTGTACCCCACCAGGCCCCATAGGTGCCAGCCTGGCCGCCAGGCACTTGCCATCGAGCCCAACCCCCAGGCCTGGCTCCAGCGGGGAACGGGGGGGGGTTAGGGTTGAGGTGACCCGCATCCAGGCAAGGGAAATCATGGATCCATTATTTTTTGCATCATGAGGGGTCTTGTGAGCCGCACTTTGTCTGGTTCCTCACCCACAACCTGTTTGCTTTGGGTGACCCTACCAGGGGCATAAAGCCCCGGGCTACTTAGCTCCTGGGATCATTGGAACACGCAAACCCCTCCACCATGATAAGGTGTCGGCTCCTGGAGTATATTCTCCATCAGGGGTACGTTTCCAAAAAGCTCCCATTAGCAACTTACATAGTTATAACTATTCAGTTGGATGCGTGCAGCTATGTAAATTGCTAACGTCATTAGCAACTATGCTTTTCGGAAACATATCCCAGATCAATGGTATGGTAATAAGGGAAGGCATGAGATATGGACTGGGATCCGATTTTATGATACCAGTTTACCTAATCAGATGATTTTGCACTTCAGGAGGAAACAGTGCAAACAAACAGAAACACAGACATGACATGAAAACCCTGAATTTGGTAACCTCTGAACCACAGTGCCACCCATAGCAATGTACATAAAAAGTTTATTTTAAAGTACCCTCTGCAGCCACTAGGTGACAGCGCATCAAGTTGATGTGCCCAGTAAGATGCAACATGCTTATTTTTGGGGATCTTTTTTCTGTTTCTCCAAGGTCACCGTCTGTGAGATCTCAGTTGGGCTGCAGTCTGCCTCAGGGGACTTGTCCTTGACGGGGGATGGGCAAAGTGAGCTCCACACAATTCTGGGTATTAGGCAACAATGACACTTACAGAATTTATGTTGTTAGTTTTTCACTGGGTTCTAGGCCTGCTAATTGTTTAAAAACAATCCATCCATTCATCCATCTATTTTCCATACCTGCTTATCTCGTTCAGCGTCCTGGGGGATCCAAAACCTATCCTGCAGGAAACAGCATGTTTTTAGACTGTGGGGAGAAACCCCACAATGACACAGAGGGAACATGCAAACGCCACACATGTGGAACTAGGATGGAGACTCGAACCTCAATCCCAGAAGTGTGAGACAACAGTGCTTATTACTGTATCACCATGCCTTATTAATAACCTTACACGTAGTTTCCATCAAAATGAAAATGGGGCTTTGTCATATATGGTAAAGAGCCATGCAGCAGAATGCAAAGAGGCTGTTTTAAATGTATATTGCCCTGTTCTAGATCAATAAAGGGGTTTCCTGAAACAGATGACAGTGACTGAATGTATGATAGGGCTGGGTGACACGCAGTGATGTCAGAGTCTCCTCTGCCTTTTCGGCTCTCTCTGTTCTCGAGTGCCTTTGAATCGTGACTCTAGCCTGCAAAAAGTTATGCTGCATGGCCTTCAGATCGCTGCTCTGGCAACAGGTCTCAAGGAGGCAGCCAGGAAGCACGCACACACACACACACCAGCGCATGGAGAAATGAAATGGGGAGACGCCACAAGAAGGCCGATCAGCATGCAGTGAAGCCAGGGGGCATCCCGTCACACAAAGCTTAAATGAAACCTAATCTTTGTAAAAGAAAGATTCCAACCTATTCAAAAATATGGTAACAGTTTACCCAAGGCCATGTTTTTAGTAATTTGTAAACGCATTCATAGTGCATTATAATCCATTTATAAAGCATTATGAACATGGCTATAAATATTTGTCAAAAGGCATAACACATTATAGTCATGTTAATTATGCATTATTAATGCTTTATGAAGCTCTCACCTATAATGCACTATAGATACTTTGTAATACATTATAATGGTTGGTATAACAATTAAGGATATAGTGCACTATAGATGAGAGCTTCATGAATCATTCCTAATTCATGCTGTAATAAACATGGATATAATGTTTTATGCCTTTTTATAAATATTTATGTCCATGTCTTTAATACTTTATGAATGTATTATAATGTATTATGAAAGTGTTTATAAATTACTGAATACATGTTCTTAAGTAACATGTTACCAAACTCTGCAATATACAGAAATGGGTTAATATCTAATGTCAGCTCTATCTCTATATAAACAACACCTTGTGTAAAAGATTCTATGTGTTTTCTGTGGTGATGTTTAAAAATATCCTATGCCCAAAACATAAAAACAAAAGAAAATATATCAAAATACCTGTTATTTAGAAATCACAAGGGGCAAATAAAACATAGACTGATACAAAAATGGATTCACTATTAATCATTTTCATTAATTTTTTTGCTCCATGACAGGGGTGCATTCCATCCAGGTAGCGCGCTGTGCTGCCTGGGTGACCCATTCAGCATTCAGATGCTGTTTTTGTTTAACTGTCGTTAAAATGAAACAAGTACAGACCCTTTCCAAAAAATTAGAATATCATGGAAAAGTTTATTTATTTCCATAATTCCATTCAAAATGTTAAACTTTCATAGACTATATATTTAGGGCCCACAACTTAAACAATTTCAAGTACTTAGTTGTTTATTTGTACATAATTTGGCTTCCAGCTCATAAAACCCACGAAAACAGGAATTCAAAAAATTAGAATACTGTGAAGACATCAGCCCAAATTCTA
>JABFEA020000130.1:27197567-27209611 GCA_019775915.2 Cyphomyrus plagiostoma | reverse complement strand
TTTAGACTGATTTGTGAACAATGTTTGAGAGAAATGGTAATATTGTGTATCTGGAATGAATTTTAGATCTTTAAGTCTATCTCATGAAAAATCGGAGCAGAAACAAAGGTGTTGCGTTTATATTTTTGTTGAGTGTAGAATGATTGTACAGGATGTTCCACCTTAACTTGGGCACTTTTAAACCACACAACTGCAAACAACTTAATTTGGTATAGTTGTCTATTTAACCTGAAACACATAAACAATTACCAGACAAATACTCTTAATTAGGTTACCTAGCCTTAACTGTCTCATTCTTAAAGACGGAAGCCAAGAGACAGGCCATCATTGATCTTGCTCGTGCCGGGAGATCTCCAAAGCAGATTGCAAGTGCCTTAAACTTACACAGAAACGCTGTAAACAATGTAAAAAAATCTACAGAGAGTCAGGAGATGTGAAGAAAAGGTCTACTGGCTCATGTAGAAGTGTTCGAAGCAAAGACATCATTAGGAAGGTGAAAAACCGAATAAACACCAACCCATGGTGCTCAATACGGAAGATGGCAAAGGATGTGGGTGTGAGCACTACGTCAATGCATGGCATAGTGAAAGGAGACCTTGGTGCCACTTCTAGAGCCATCACCAGCACCCACCTAATAATTGAGAAAAGGATAGACAGGGCGAAACTTCTCTTGAATGATGTCAAACACTCATTTGGCAGAGTCATCTTCAGTGATGAAAAATTGTTTTGTGTTGATCGGGTTCTCAACCGTAGAAACAACCGTTATATTTCATCAGATGCAGTAAAGGATGTCGCTGATTGTGTGAAACATGTTTCCAAGACAAAAAACCCTGCCAAAGTCATGGTACTAGGGGTTGTTGCATCCAATGGCAAAAAGTGTCCACCTGTGTTCATTCCACAAAATGAGAGGGTGAATGCTGATGCCTATATCAAGATGTTGACAAAGCATGGATTCAAAGGACCTTTCCCGATGGAAGTTATGTATGGCAGCAAGATGGTGCACCCTGTCATACAGCAAGGAAGACCCAAGAATTTTTGCAGCAGGACATGACCAACTTCTGGGGTAAGGACATGTGGCCTCCCAACTCACCCGATTTGAATCCCCTGGACTATAGTATCTGGCCATACATGGAGCAGGAGGCCTGCAAGAAACCACATTCATAAGTGCAAGCTCTGAAGGCATCCATCCCCAGAACTTGGAGAAAAATGGATGAGGCATATGTACAGTAAGAAAGACGTGCTAGAGTTTTCATCGTAGGCTGGAGAGTGTAATTGAAAAAATGGGTGGAATTATTGAATAAAATGTGTTACATAACTATAAACAATAACCTGTAACATTAAAAGTGTGATTTCAATGTTTCTGTTGTTTTATTTACTCTTACTTTCTGAATAAAGTGGTTGCACAAGTTAAGGTGGATCACCCTATAATTGTCTGGAAATGGCATTATAACCCTTCCCAGATTGATGGGCAGCAACAATTGCTTCTCAAAGATCATTGCTGATGTCTTTCCTCCCTGGTATCATGTTAACACAAACCCGACTGCTCCAGACCAGCAAACTGCCAACACTTCTGCCTGTATAGACTTGGTCACACTTGATGATGATCAATTAATGAAGTGCGTTTGATTAACAGCACCTGGCTGCTGCTGACCCACTTCATTCTTATGGAAGCAGTAAGGGTGTACAGTACTTAATTTTTCAAACACTGCTTCTGCATTTTGGCTTAGTTTTGTTAAATAAATAATGACACTCTTTAATAAGTCATGTGTTGTTGTATCTGAGGTTGTATTTACCTAATTTTATGACCTGCCTAGGACCAGATGATTTTTTTTTTTATTATGCCCTGATACGTAAAACCTTAGAATTGAAAGAGGGTGTACTTTCTTTTTCACGTGACTGTATAGCTTCTTGTATCTTTCAGGCCAGTAAGTTGTGGGGACCTAAGCTTCCCATTGTTGGCAGGGGCCCTCATGGTAACTCTGATTAGTGCCTTTGCTCAGAAAGCGGGAAGGAAAAGCAGCGTTTCATGCTTCCCAATACCTCCCCCAGGAATCCCAGATTTATGCTAATCCTCACAGCAGTAAGAGGAAAGCAGGCTGTCTCCCTACCCACAGTCCTCCCCTCCACCCCTGTCAGATACCCGTCAATTATAACTTTCCTTGCAGAAACATTTCTCCTAATTACTTTGGAAGCGAGGAGTCCATCTGAGAATAATGTTCAGGTCTTGTTTAAGATCAATCAGCAGCTTGGCCATGTTTAAGGTCACAACCATGATCCTGGTGCTGTGAGATTCCTTCAGCGATGTGAGCTTCATTGCTATGTCGCCCATGACGGCTTACTGCTCAATGGGAAAACACAAGACAAAGTTAAACGTATTATATGCCAGAAAGAACCTGCTTAATTAACTGACAATGATGCTTTAATCTCCACCTAAAATGCCAGTATTTCAGAGAGGGAGCCCTCTGAGTGGTTCGTGGACATCGTACCCCTCACAGTATCATCATGGCTGAATGTCTGATTGCCACATAGTATCTGTTTCTGCAGCTTTGCAAATACAACCGAGATATGTACTACTCTAATGTGTGTATTAAAACAACTCTGTTGGGGCTTTTCCTGAAGTGCCTGTTACTATGAGAGAGACAAATAAAATCCTCAGTTGACTTATCCTTGAACAATCTTTCTCGTGCATTCCAATTATTTTGTAAGGTATTTATGAACATAAGATGAATTGTTTTAATATGGTAATGATATGCTAATTGCAACCATTCACATAAGACTAACCTAGAATGAGAGTCTCTCTATAATCAAGGTCTTACTATAATCTGGAAACGTTTGCCCGGGTGAATTGACCCGAGTTGAGGACTCCTGTTACTTCTGCTGCTTGATGGCCCCATCGACAGCGTTCATGCCCATAATAGATTCATTTCTGAGAAAGGCACCACATTTGTTTTTCTTAGTACTGAATCAGAGGAGCATTACGGCTGTTGATAAACCACTGCAATTTGAGCCAATTGAGTTAAACACGAGAGAGAATGATGCTGTTGACTTTTTCAGACACTGAGAGGAGCAGTCACTGAGCAGCTAGCTGGATCTGTACTGGGTGTGAATGTACAGCATGGAGCCACTTATATCTGCGAAGGGAAGTCCATCATTTCTCACCATTATCCCCAGATTGCATTGCAGAAATTTGCTTGTGAAAATGAACTATGCTAAGTACAATTTGATTTGACCAGGTTTTCTGGTGACTCACATGAAATACATAAAATAAGCATGACCCTATACTGGATAGACAAACGTAAGATGGATATTCACAGAAGTTTTTGAAACTGAATTCTGTCACTAAGCTAGGCTGATTAAAATGTGTGTTCTGGTACAGGGCTGTCAGGCTGAAATATTATGGTTTTTGTTCAGTGAAGGAGGTCAGTGTGAGATTACCCCAGGTTACAGATCACCATATCATCACAGATGGGTGCTTTAGCAGCTAGTGGTATAGGGAAACTGCTTAGTTAAGGCCTTACAAATAGCTATGCAACAGCTGTGAGTCTGGTAAAAAAAAAAAACTAAGGTAGCATGTAGGACAATGGACTGGATGACCAGGTGAAGCTGACCACTATAACATCCAGCACTGTGCTTCCGTTACTTAGTTAAACTCAGTTCTAGTCAATGTAAGCCATCTCAGGGCAGCATTTCATGCAGTAAATGTATATAAATCTACAATCTTCATTTTATTTTTAAATCTTAATGTTTCCATGAAAATCTGTTTTTCCTAGGTGTAATGGGGCTTGCCCTTTCCATGCACACAAATACACAGGCACAGGTTGATATTTTTGTTTACTTGTCTGGCACTCAAACTCTTGGCATGTCTATAGACACAATATAGTTTATTGTTGGTGGCATATCTCTGGTGGCAAACTTGAATTTGGATTTAGAGATTGAGGAAGTGGGTATATTTTAAGGTTTTAACTTACCATTCTCTGGGGAGCAGCAAGGCAGGATCACTAGTTAAAGGTGGCTACTGGGTATTGTAGTTTGGGGGGCCTGCTCAGTCGTAATGGGATTTCCCATATGACATTTTGACAGAGGAGGGGAAGTTTGAATTTGTATTAAGGTATTTACTATTAAGTGGACTATTCATTGTGAATTTATTATGATTCACATTTATAAAATGTAATTGTCATCCTCCATTACTCCCCATAGCAGGTAGGGGACGCCTCCCCTTCTGTCATCTTCCATTACTCCTCATAGCAGCTAGGAGACGCCTCCCCTTCTGTCATCCTCCATTACTCCCCATAGCAGGTAGGAGACGCCTCCCCTTCTGTCATCCTCCATTACTCCCCATAGCAGCTAGGAGACGCCTCCCCTTCTGTCATCCTCCATTACTCCCCATAGCAGGTAGGAGGTGACACCCTTCAGTCATCCTCCATCACTCCCCTAGCAGGGAGGAGATGGCCTCCTTCAGTTATCCCTCATTCCTCTAGCAGGTAGGAAGCATCTCCCCTTTAGTCAATCTCCATCACTCCCCTAACAGATAGTAGGTGGCCCCCACTCAGTCATCTCCAATCACTCCCCTAACAGGTAGGAGGCATCCTCAGTCATCCTCCAGTCCACCTACAGGAAGCACACATGCACAACTGGCTTCTATTTTCCTTCACACTGTTTAAGCCACGGGTGTCAAACTCCAGTCCTGGGGGGCCGGAGCCCTGCACATGTTTGGGTTTCCCCTCATTTAACACACCTGATTCAACTCCTTGTGCTAATTACCACACAGCTCTTGAGCTGAATGATTTGTGGTGGAACAGGGAAAGAGCTAAGCTACACAGGGCTGCGGCCCTCCAGGACTGGTGTTTGACACCCCTGGTTTAAGCTATAAGCCCTGCAGGAAAAGATTTACCCCCCCCCCCCCAACTGACTGGGGCAATCATCAACTGCCAGCTGTGTCCCATTTGTGCTTCTCGAGGCTGACAGCAAGGAAACTACGGTTACCACTGGTCAACATGGTGCTGATCACCCCCTGTAGGTGTAGCTGTTGAGTGGGTACTCAACAGGGCTGTGGTTTCACAGTGTGTAAATATTATGCTCAAAGTGTTTAAGTAAAGTTCAGTTTTGAATTCCGGCTGATGAAGAGGAAAAAAGTTTTAACAGTGTAAATCTAAAAAAAAAGAAAAGCATAATTTCAGTAACAATACATTGTCAGTGTAAAATCATTCAAGGAAACAAGCAACCGAAGATGTTTTTCGGTTCACAGTGTAAATGGAGGGATTACTCCATAATAACACTATAAAATAAAGCGTACAGGTGGTGTTGTCTATAAAAAGTTGTCATGGTTGAATGTTCTGTTTTTGCAGTGTACAATAGCATACATACACAATACATCACTACTCTATGAAAACTGTAATACATTTATTTTCCATAATTGCTTACACAATACAGGGGCCAAACCTATCCACATGTTGCAGAAGGTGCTCAACATTATGGACAATATTGCACACCTCAACACACCCTGCCGGTGGCACCACAAACAGTTCTCAGTCTGCTTCCTTCAGTTTTGCAACAATAAGGATCACTACAGGTGGTCATTCCTGGCCGTGGCAATAACCATTTACAATGACTCCTCTCATGGGGAAGAGGAAAAGACAATGCACATTTACATTTATTTTGCACACTTAAAGGTATATCTCAGTTTATTTTATATATTTTTTTATATATTATTATATCTAGTATAATAGTTTTCTATGTTTGTTCATATATATTTTGTAATTCTGAGTTATCGCTACCTTTATACCTACCTCGTGCCTTTATGTTTCTGCCATTTATGCAATTTCCTAAGGCAACTCAAAAATTCCCCTTTGGGGATTAAAATAAAGTCAAACTGTATATATCCTCAGGGATGCATTTACCTTTAAAAGCGATACATGTGGCAACTGAATGTTGTAACATTGCAAATGCGTACATATTTTCTGCGCATTTTCCCGCTGTTATGACAAGAAATTATTATACATTTTAACCTCAATACTGCAAATGAAGTATTAATTAGCATATAAAGATTACAATGCACAATCATTTCTTTCTATATGCGTTTTGGCCTGATTATGTAAAAATGTACACATGGATGTTTATGTAGAGAGAAATGCTGAGAGTTCCTCTAGTATCCATCCTCCTATCTGAGGGGCTGACTTAGATTTTTTGATGTAGAACAAAGACCACAAAGTTCTCCAAGTTAATTTATAAAAGAAGTCTGCATTTAATGAGTAATTTCATAAATGCAGTCTGCAATGGTCCACCTCATTGACTCCCCCAGGAAGTGGGGAAGATGTGTTATCGCGTTGTTGCCTTTTATTCACATAAATTCATACATTTTACTCACATAAGAATTTCTCTATTTTTTCAAATAACATACACATCGGTGCACATTTATTTATTAAGCTGGCCTTTCTGTCCAGAACAATGTGTAACTGACAAGGATGCATGGGCCAGGCCCAGGACCAATTACGGTTAAGGGCCTTTCCCAAGGGCCCAATGGCACCATCACTCTGCCAGCCACCTCACCTTGGGGGCTGAGAGCATTTCTGACCATATGGCTTCACCCCGGTCGATACAGAAGCATTTATGCTTCAATCACTCGCACTCCTGATTGTGGAAAGTGGTCTCGGTGGAGCTGTGCAGCCTGGAGGTTACCAATCATGGGCATGACTCCTCAGACAGGACGACCTTTTTTCCCTCCTTTTTTGGAATAAACGATACATTCATTGAAAGAGGAGAGAGGCCAGCACTCCAACAGATGATACCAGACATCTTCCCTGTTATGTTTCTCGCTCATTGAAAAATCACTCACAGCAGCTCAGGTATGGCTATAATTATCCAGACGCTATATAGTCATAGACCTGTACAGAAAAATGGCCCTAATGTATTCAAGCAGATAAGTAACACTAAATGCTAATACTACATGCTAATGCTAAATGAAAATACTACATGCTAATACTGGTAAATTCAACAGGTTAATTTAGTAGATACCAACACACCTGAAACATCGTCATGCGGTTTTCTGATAATGCCCCGCTTTGACCTCGTGATCAATCGTGAGCGAGGGTTAATTCAGCGCGTGCCTTCAAGGATGTACCTCTGAGCAGTTCTGAGGATTTTAAAGAGCCCAGGATGGGTTACTGTGCCATCCATCGCATTTGAAACAGGGACGATGGTTTCTGAACTCCGACAGGTGAGAAAGAGCCTGATGTAAATCTCACAGTAAATCTCAACCACAGTTTTAAAACCCTGTGTCTCCCATCACTGCCTGAGGGCGTCTGCCAGGGAGGCACTAACCTGTAAAGCAGCCCAGGAAGGAGCAGTAACCATGGTGACCGACAGAATAGCTGTGAAGTTAATATAAAAAGTTGGAGCGAGCATTGTAGACATATACGGTACACAGTGTAGCATAAACTAAATAGAGAAGGAGGTTGAGCTGACGACTGGAGTTTACAGGTGTGATGTTATGAAGAGCATGGTCGCCATGGCAATGCCTTCTATCAAATGGAATGATGCATGGTGCCTTGTGTAAGTAAGTGGGGTGGATTACAACCCTGTAATGTTGGACGCAGTCACACTGTCACGCAGAGGCTTAGCACTTTGGGAGCAATTTCAAGTATGTTCTCCATTATGAAATCAGTGCTTTGTTATATAGTGTTTTATGTAAACGGACACAAAGACAAATAATATTTTCTTTTTTTATTTTATTGATGCCATAACCTTTCCTGTCTGTTTTTTCTTCTGTAATCTACAACAAATCAAGCAGATAAATTATGTGCTTTTACCTGGATTTTTCATCACAATCGCTGGTCACTCCAATCATTGTTTCCTCTTTTCACTTGCGTCACTACTGACTTGAATGGCTAGAAATAGCA
The DNA here is from genome assembly GCA_019775915.2 of Cyphomyrus plagiostoma. Classification (NCBI taxonomy): domain Eukaryota; kingdom Metazoa; phylum Chordata; class Actinopteri; order Osteoglossiformes; family Mormyridae; genus Cyphomyrus; species Cyphomyrus plagiostoma. Next base: position 27,201,716 of record JABFEA020000130.1, on the reverse strand, counting down.
GTTTTCATCATTTTGTAAAAATAGCCTGTTACTCTGAATATGGCCTCTGAGTTTTCCACATTGCCTTTTGTCAAGAGATGAATTTAGGCACGTCCTTACAATATACCCCTCTGCCGGTTCTTTAAGATGAATGCTGGTCTCCCACTGAAAATTCACAGAAATATCAGAACAGGTCAGTCTATCTGTCTGCCAATCAGGTTGGGGGTATATAAGTAAACAGTGATTCACTGGTCTTTCTTTGCTTGTATTTTGCATATTGATAAGCAGACCAAACAAGAAACATTGCACCTTCATCTATGTGTAATAATCTATGGGTAGATTTTTCAGGACTTGTTTGGGTGCGCTCATTTTTTAAAGCTAGTGAATGCTAAACCCCACTTAAAAACTCTGAGCAAGCACCTGCATCCAGCATTAGAAAATAGAAAACTAATTCTCTGATTTAATGCATCCACATCATATCTCTAATAATTCATAGAATCCAAACCTGTCCAACTCCGGGGTGTACAGGTACACTGCTAGCTGAGCCATGACTTGAAGCAGAGTGGATTCATCAAAGTTTGTGAAAGTGGGAGCAAATGAAGGCGGTAAGTTGTGAAACATAGAAAGGTCAGATCGGTAACAAGACGGAAACTTGTGAAACCAAAGGCAATTTCATGTCTCAAGCTAAGCAAGAATGAGCTAAAGCAAGAGACAAGAATGAGAAAGAGGCAGCAAACCAAAGGTGCTTCTTCACTACAGAGCAAGAAATGGTTGTAATTGTTCACAACTGAGTACTTGTTCACAACTGAGTACTGAGTACTTTCTGATGTACTTCACAATTGAGCATGAAATTGTAGATTTACTTGGTCAAGTACCGCACACATATTTGTGAATAAATATGAAAGATACTAATATGCATCACCACTGTGTGCCTAAAAAAATGATACACTGAATGTTGTACAAATGCTTATGCAATAAGAAATTTCTGGCAACAAAGTTACGATTACGCTGTTTTCTCTGGGTGGCACAAGATCACTCATCTTTGCGATGTTACATCTAAATGGCAAAGTTACATGTGCTTAATGTTGGCAGAAACTGTCCAATAGAAAACGTAGGATGTCACCCTAGTGACAAGCCAGGGGGCAAAGGAGATGAAGATGCAAGCAAATACTGTTCAGGGAATGAAGTATATTCAGGGAGAAGAGGGTAAAATTACACACTGAGGCCTGTGCTGATGAAGGGGCTTGGATTGGCCATTTCTTTTAATTTTTGGGTGGGGGGGGGGGGGGCAGTTTATGTCCCAACCAGGGATGGGTACATAAGCAAGGGAGGGATTAGTCAAGAGGTGGCAGGGCCTTCTGGGTGCTTGTCCTCCAAGCAGACTGTTCACAGGGACAGAGGCAGCCAGTACAGATGGCTTGCCCTGTTCTTTTTCTCCCTACCATCTTCTATTTTTTTGGTTGGAGCCATTATCGACAGCCAGCGGTGCCCTGTTTGCGCTCTTTGTCCCCACCCATGAGGAAACCATAGTTACTAGCTATTTGGTGCTGATTAGTCCCTGCTGGTGTATGGTGGATTCCCAGCAGCCCAGGTCCTCCAGGCCACATGGTGCACTGACCAGGATAAACAGTTTGAAGATCGACATTAGGCAGTTGGATGGACGATCATGGAAGCATATTGTGGTCGTGCAGCAACACAGGTACTGTGAAAAAGCTCCCCACCAATATAAGCTTTCCCTGCAAACATCTGAACGAGGTCCATCACATTTATTTATCTTACACTGGAGTACAACAACGCAATTAGTGTGGCACTCTGTAAAAGGAAACTCAGCCACTGACAAATCTGATACCTTATTTAAACCATGAAGTCACAGGTATGAATGTTAGAATCCTATGTCTGTGTAGGCAAGCCGGAATGAAAAGAGAAACCTCAGTCTGATCTGTGGGTCCTTATCTTAGTATGGTTCCGAGGAGAGGTGCCTGAGGTGTTGTATTGTGACAGAGGGGTTAACCTTGGCATGGTGAAACACTCAGGGCCATTGCAGCTCGATGCTTAAAAGATAATCTGCTGATCTGTGAACTATGCTTAATCAGCAGTAGTGTTATCATGACCATTGTGAAACTGAAAGATTAGATCGTTTTTGTTTGCGGTATTGTAAAGATGTACTTTTGAACAGATACCAAACTTAATAAACGTCAGCATTGAATGGGCTTCGGCTGAATACCTCTGCTTTGTTACTGCGAATTCCAGTTGGCTTGAGTTGCTCTCGTTCACACCCCATCAACACACTCTCTTTTTCAAGTGGTGCAGCACAGGAGATAGCTGGCACCGATTGGAAGAGAGTTGCGGGAGACCTGGCACTGACTGGAAGAGAGGTAGGGGAGAGCTGGCATTGATTGGAAGATTGGAAGGTAAATGCTGGAACCGATTGGTGTAGTAGCAGGAGAAAACTGGCACTGATTGGAGGGACAGAAAATCACTGTTGGATGCTGGAAAGTCCCAAGAGGTCTTATTATCCTCTAAGCATATGCAGTGTAAGATACAGGAAATAAACATGGCCCCCATTCAAAATTCACTCACCTCCCAAATAAACCAGTGTCATACTGGAGATATTAGTCACAATAGGTGTGTAGAAAAATACATTTCTCTCACTCACAATTGTTGGTACAGCAAACAACTAGAAATCAGGATCCATATAGAGATACCAGGAAAGGTATTCAAGGAGGTAACTCAGATTGAAAGACTGTCAAGACTTCACTTATACTCTTGTAAAGATGGAACCTATAGATTTTGTAGAAGAATTCATATGAATAAACTTAAAGCATACCTGAGTAATAATTGCATGCCATAAAATGTATGCACAATGTAGAGCGTATTCAACATAAGAAAAGAAGAGTGGATGTGGCAATGACTGATAATGATAAAGATGAACTGAGGCTTTCCATGATGATCTTGGAGTGTCTCATGTGCAGTCACCCAAAGCCAGGCTACTTCAGCTGCACCCAAAAGCCCACTAGATCTCATTGGAAGCCAGCAAGCCCCTTCAGTTCATTCTTGCGACAGCTGTCAAAGCATCATCTCAAGCCCATACTCCACTCTGCTTCCTTTTGCCATGGATTTTCAAATAGAAGACTCAAGGTCATTGACTCGTCTTGACATGCAATAAGGAGACCGTGCAGAATTCGAACCGTGCAATGTCATTAAAATCAGCAGTCGTGCGTGGGTTTCTTATAGCCCAGTTCTTAGCATTTCTCCGAGGAGTACAATTAGGGAAGGTAATCAAATTTGGGAGGCAGGGCAAGAAGCCAGGAAAGGTTACTGTACTTATCGCTCATAAGCTGAAGGATGTTACCATAATTTAAATGCTTGCATGACAATATGTGAAGTTACATGCTTTCAGGAAGTATTAAGGAGTGGAGGGAGTAAAACAACTGAATGATGCCCTGGGAACACATCATGAGAAGATGAAAAAGATGCCGGTGTGCCTGATCAGCAGAGTTGCATAAAACTTTGTGTATTTCCTACCCAGAACATAGAATTTTAGGAAACATCTGTAAATGGCTGCATTGACAAACCCTTTCCAGAGAGCTCTGAGCCACTGTCATCACTGAATTCTGCTAAAATTTATTTTAGCATTTAAAGTCACAGCAGCAAATAGGTTCCTTGTCCAATGAACCATAATAAAAATATAGAAGCTTAATAGACACGGATCTGAATAAGGGAATTTGTATGGGACTCAGGAATGTTCAGTTGATAGACCTCTTTAAAAATCATCTAAACTTCAGAAACTTCTGGGAAATCTTTACACCCAATAAACTTCGAAATTGCGGGCTATTATAAGCTGTGCAATGTAAGTTTATCACGTTTCTAATAAGTACTGGAATTGTTATTTGTTTTTCTGTTGTCAGACTCATTTCCTTTCATTGTCACAGTCCTATTCATGTCTACTGACCTCGGTCTGAACCATGGCTTCCGCCTGGACTTCAGTGGACTGGGTCCGGGATGGTGGGACTGGGATTTAATTAAAAGATGGTGTGATGCCCTACGCCCTCCCTGCCTCCAATATTTATGTGCCCCTGCACGCCTGTAGGGGGGGGGGGGGGGGGCGCGCCCGCCCGCGCGCCGGGGGGGGGGGGGGGGGGGGGGGGGGGGGGGGGGGGGGGGGGGGGG
>JABFEA020000130.1:27182454-27197557 GCA_019775915.2 Cyphomyrus plagiostoma | reverse complement strand
TTTATTAAATCTTGTGGTTTTTCCCATAGCCCGCCCCGCCTCCAATTTTTTTTTGCCCCTTCAATCCTTTTATCCCCCCCCCCCCCCCCCCCACTCATACCTGTTTGTCTGTTCTAGTGTTGCTTTCACGGCTTCTTGCACACCTACTATAGGCCTGCCCTCTTCATAGTTAACGCTCCTCGCTCTCTCCTCTTAGGTCTCCTGGTCAGGTCGCATGATGCCTCTTTGCTAAGGGTCTGCAGTGTAATAATAGCAGGTTAAACATAAAGATGGACATTTCAGGGCCAGAAAGTAAAAATCCAGTCCAAGATTCTGTTTTAGCCAACCAGTTCACTACTCTCTGTGACTCTTTATACTCAGTTGGTTGGTTGAAACAATATCTTGGTCTGGTTTTTTACTTTTTGGACCTGAAATGTCCCCTTCTGGTCATACAAACACTTTTACAAGCACACCATTCAGTGGGAGTATACTAACCATATGTAGAGATACACATTCAATCATATTGATTTTTACGTAGCACCCTTCACAATACAGTTGCCCCAAGGTATGTAAGAGTGTGAAGTTTTATATTATTAGTAATAAAATTAAAATTTTTGATACAGGGAAAAAGGGAAGAATGAAAAATGCCAGAAGACTGGTCATATTTTCAGATTTTGAGCTCAATATATTACGCCATGCCCTTACCATGGGGTCTGATTAACTTGTTAAAGAATCACACCTCAATAATTGTAAGTTCTACTAAACCCATGTTCAGTGTAGTGCTACAATGCTTTATGGAAATTTCCGACTAACCAATACATACAAATCGATATGACTCAGCAGCCAAATTTGAACATCTTTTAAGAGGCCAGAGGATGGAAAATGGTAGAGTATAAAACTGTGTGTCACAGATAAAAATCTAAAAAAACAGATAGCTGAATTCTTAATTAGCCGTGACTAAACTATTTGTTTCACTCTAATTGTAATTTGACTTGATTTTTTGCATGTTGAGGTAATAAAGCTTTAAAAATTAGTCTTTTGTTTCTGTGAATTGAAATTGTTCTTGTTTATATGATGAATTATGTAAGGATCTAGGTCATTTATGCTAATAGTCTGTTGCACCCAAATAGTCATGCATTTGAATAACTGATTAGTCCTAATTAAATTGTATGCTACTTTTCATTTGAGGTGGAAATATCAAGTTACACAAATTTAACTTTAATTGTATAATCTATAATAACACTTTTCTCAAAGCATGTGTAACTTGTAATTATTTTTAAATGGGTCTTCTAGATCTTTATCTTTATATAATAACAACCTCATCAAACCTCATTACACAAAAACACAAAAACCAGAATATATGTACAAACAAGTAAACATGTATATGTGTGCATGTGTGTGCATCAGTTACATCTTGCTACCAGAGAGATCTTTTTTCCCCAGCAATTCATTCAGTAGGGCTTCCCACATTTGCATATAATGACTATTAATGAGGTCATTAATTTGATTGCGCTGACACTAACATGACCAGGATGCTGTCTGAATATTTATGCATGCCTGCTGTATTTAGGTGTGAAGAATATTAATGAGAGACAAGCAGAGGAATCGCACCCCTGCCAACCCCTCCTGCTAGTGGTGATCCCAGAGAATTACATTGCAAGGAGGGAGTCACATTCTACTTATCTCCCTGCCTTAATCCCATGAACTAGAGAGAAGCTGACAGTCTTTGGATCAAGATCTGAAATCTCCAATGAAGACAACAAAGGCAGCCTTAAGATTCAAGATGGCAGCTGCAATATTCAAGATTCAGGATGTTTTATTGGCCAAGTGCTTTGAATGAGTATTCATTCAGTCACACCCAGTACAAAGAACAGTATACAAAGGGTAAATATTAAATAGATAATAGAATACTTCAATAGGGCTATGGAATACATGACCCTAAGGACAATTCAGCTGTAAACGTGTAAGTGTATTCATGGTGCAGATGGATTGAGGGTAGAAATTATTATTAAACCTTCTACCAGACTGAAGGGGTGAGAACAACTAATGGTTGGGGTACTTTGGGTCCCATAATGCAGCGTTTCTCAAACTATGGGCCGTGGACCGGTCCGTGAGAGGGTTCCCGCCGGTCCGCGGACAGATCAGGTCTGATCTCAGCCCTGCTGTCACTGCATGCCGCTCCCTGCACCCCCAACTTCACGCCACGCCCCTTGTTTCAGCATTCTAGAATATTCAGCATTCCCACCCTTTGTCTCATTCACTCCAAACTTTTGACAGACACATTGACAGAGCTGTCAATAAATCACGGCGTGTTCAAAGCAAGCGAGGCTGGATTCTTTCTTTCGGAAGCGTCCATCAAACGATGCCGACTTACAGGATGAGCCAGAGGCAAAAAGCATCTTCCATTTACTTGAAATTACGATATTTCATACATTAAATTCAGTTTGATTTCTAGCGGATAGTTCCCCCCCGAAACCAATCTGTGTCATCTGCCAAGCTATGCTAAGTAACGAAGCTACGAAACTATCAAAATTACGCCGGCATTTGGAAACAAAACATGTATATCTAAAAGATAAATCAAATGACTTCTTCAAAAGAAAACATGATAATAATAAGAATAACAATAATAGCGATAATAATAATAATAACAACAACAACAGCTTAATTACTATATATCTGTATATTTACTTGGCAATAATATATTTATTTGGCAATAATCTCAAATTTAGCCAAAGCACTCCTGTTAGGTCCTGTTTAATATTGTTCTGATATAGTCATAGGCCCTAAAAATACTAATACTAATAGTACTAATAACAGTAGTGGTAGTGGTGTCATAATAATAATGACAATAATTAAAATAGTAATACTATCTCTCTATCTATCTATGTATCTATGGGGGGGGGTTGTCGGTTATGCAGGGTCCCAAAGCCTGACATAACTGGTCCTCAGGACAAATAACATTGAGAAATGCTACCATAATATACTTTGTATTCCAGCATTTTGTTGCAGGAGTTTACAGGGTGTATCTAGTTCATATATGGCTGTCTGTTTCCTATGGTCTTTTAAGGGACACACTAAGGTGACTAAAATCAAGCAGGTTTATTTGTCATTTCAGCCATATACACAGTGCAGATGCTCCTCTACTTAGAAATGAGATACGTTCCAAACAGCCGTTTGTAACTTGAAATGTTCATAAGTGTCATTCAACATCATTTTAAGGCTTTACCCAAGTATAAAGGACTAGGATGCTGGGAGTTCGCACGCTACGCTGCTGCACGGTGGGAGTAGCGGCCAGAAATCGTACTAAGCGGAATTGACGCTCAGAGAAAAAATTGACGCTGCGGACAGGAAACGGGAGCCCAATGAACACTATTTGGACTTACAGTCCTCTTCGTTCGTACGTCTGATAGTTCGTAAGTTGAGGAGCATGTGTATACAATTAAATGTAATTTTGTTCAGCCAGGGCCAAGGCCCACAATAAAAAAAAGGACAGAAACAACAAAGGACAACACAAGTGCGATAAACAGCACTAGACAGCATACAGTGCAGTTGACAATAATAACTGTGCTGGTTTGGAACGGATGTTTGAATATATAGTGTTATAGCAGATATAGTATTTATGACTTATACTGTAGGACTGTAGCAGTAAGACGGCAATAAATAGTAAATAGAAGTGCAAAAGAGTATTTGCAGGATATAATAAATGAAATTGTATATGAAATAGTTTGTAATTCAGTTTTGATCCAAGAGTCTGACAGCCTGAGGGAAGAAACTGTTTCCCATCCTGGCAGTGAAGGCCCGTATGCTACAGAATCTTTGGTCAGAAGGAAGAAGGGAGAAGAGGATGTTGGAGGGCTGTGCAGGGTCCACAATGCTGGTGGCAGCGTGGATGCAGAGTGATGCGTAAAAGTCTGCGACAGGGGGAGAGACACCCTGATGATCTTTTCCACTGTCCTCACAATTCTCTGTAGGATCTTGTGGCCCGAAGCAGAGCAATTCCCTGTGCTGAGTTCATGCCATATTGTGATACTGCTGGTGAGGACACTTTTAATGGCATTGTGGTATAAATCAAAAAGTATGGTGTGGCTCAGTGGCCACTTTCATAACCATCTGAATAACTATAGGCACTTGTAGACGTGTGTGAGAATTCATCCATCCTGTGTCTGCCGAGTCCTGGAGGCCAAGAAACATGAAGGTACTGAATTTCCACCAGAGCACCATCGCTGGTCACTGGTGTGTGACTCCTGATGAACAGTGCAGTTGAAATGTCCAGTAACCAGTCCCAGCATTTCATGGCTTGCCGAGGTTACTGCCCCCGGTGGGTAGTCAACTATATACTATAAGATTTAGCAGTACACAGCAGGACAGAGGACTGAGACATATGTGGAAGATGGCAGTGAAAATAGGGGCCAGCTGTTCTCTTCACTGATTCAAAAAACAGGCGGGGGTGCTGTCAGGGTCGGCAGCTCTGCAGGCTTTGACCTCACGGAAAATCCTCCCCACATCCTATTCAGTCAGAGGATGCAGAAATTCCCCTAGTTGTCTAGGAGCCTTGCATTTATATTTTACACCTCAGACTTGTTTGAATGTTATTCACCTCATCAAGTGCAATCTCTGAAGCTCCAGTCTGACACCTTTGTCCTTTGTAGCTTTTGATGGCTTCCATTTCACAGATAGCTTATGCTGGTACCACCTCCTTGTGACTCCTGGGCTCTCTCTGAAATCCCTTTTTACTGATGGCCTTCTGTAGGTGGTGCTTGGTTCTCCTCATTTGCTCAGATCCTCTAGGGTTGAAAACATCATTCCTTTAGATCAGAGCTATTCAAATCATGGTCTTCAAGGGCCAATCAGAATTATTAAACTAACTACCTGGGGGAACTGAAAACAAGGCCTGGATTTGGAATCGAGGGCCAGATTCAAAGAGTCCTGCTTTAGATTGTTCTTTGAGGTTTTGTTGAATCAGGGTTTTTGTTTTGGCAAAGTTATTTTTGTAGAAAATAGTGTTTCATAAATTGTGCAATTACCTTTGCATAACTCATGAAAGCAGAAGCCCAGAAAATTATATTACAAAAAGCATTAAAAGACACCATGTAACCATAATGAAGAGAGACAAATGGGGTGAGAATAGAAGTCGCTAATCTCTGTAATGAAGGTTGTTTTTACATAATTTGCAGCCTCCTCTTTGCCTTTTACAAAGACGATAAAATGAGATGTTCCATCCTGATTGCAGTGCAAAGTGGCCACAAAGTCATTTTCAAAAATCAGGCAATATCTTCCTTCCTTAGTATTATTAGTCTGTCACACTTCATAACTTCTAGAATGTGTGTTTAAAAGCACTCTGTTTGCTATTGAACATGTCAGGTTTGTACTTCGGAATGTGTGAGAACTTCTGGAAACGGATTCTTCTCCATTGCTTCTTGCATGGGATCACCAATCATTTCACCACCGAGATCAGTGGTCACCAACCCTGCTATTGAAGCCAGCTATGTTAACCTATATAGAAAAAATGGAATGGCATTTGTTGCTCAAGAATTATTACAATCTCTATTCTGGCTGAAAAAAATCGTGATTCATATTTTCTCCAGATTCATGCGGACTTAGTGGCCATTCTGTGAAGATACCCTTCTAATCACAACAGGGATGTCAAACCTCGTTCTTCAAGAGTTATAGGTAGATCTCATTTTTTAAAAAATGGGTTTAATAAGGTAAATTGTATGCATGACTAGATTAAAGTGATGCCTGTCCTGTGTCTGAGAGATGGCTGTGCAATCAGATCAATGGGACCATTAGGCAAACTGAGGCTGAGGTGAGGTAATAACCAAGCCCATCAAAGCAGAACTCTGCCCCACATATTCAATCATCTCATCATTTTCTGTAGTTTTATTGCTCATTATTTTGGTTGCTTGATTGACCCATTTTCACCTGAATCCATCTACATTTCTTACAAACTCACATCTTTCTTTTCCAAGCAGAACCAAGTTCCAAACTTCACCATTGGGTCTCACAACAGCCTGGTTGCAAGTACCGATCCATTAATAACGGCGACACCTGCTGGCTAGTATGCAACCCGCAGCAGCTTTAACAATCTTGAGCATGCATTTCACACTCTTACACTGTAGGGGGCCATACAACACAAAGCTCTGGGCGTTTCTCTGTCAGGTATCCTTATGTTATTAATCCAGGCAGACAGCTTAGCGCTTGGAATCCCTCCATAAGACGCGCCTTGCCTTCTGCCTCTGCCTCCGGCATATCGTTTGATGGCATATATCCAGAAGCATGCATTTTTCATGATCACGCCGCTTCAGCCTGCCATGCTCCCTGATTGGCCGTGCTAATGAGGTGTAATGCACCAGACACGCCAGATGAAATCTGGTAGCAAGAACCTCTTGCCGACTGCATCCACCCAGAGCATCTCTCATGTACACTTGGGAATTTTACCGGCTGTTAAGCACCAGCTGTTAATTATAGAATTAATGTAATTAAAAGGAGCTCTGTGAAATTCAGCTTGTGGGCCAAAAGTCCTGTCTGCTTGGCTCCACATTATTTGCACATAAAAGTACCTTTTTAGCTCATGCTAACCTTGTGTTATACAATCACAGCCAAATGTAAGCTCTCAGTATTGACCAAATGTTGCCCAGAATGTAACAAAAACCTGTCATTTTGATGTCTTGGGAACCATTTGTCAGGTCCCCATAAAGATCTGTGACTGCAATCAAAAATGTAAAAATGCCAGAAGTCTCGTGTTTTGTTTACTTGCTTATGGTTTGGGTTAGGACTGGGTAGGGGTTAAAGTTGTTGTGTTGGGATTAGAGTTTTCCTCATAGAAATTAATGGAGAGTCCCCAAAAAGATATAAAATTATATAAAGATATATAAGATATATAATGGGGGGAGGGTATGTTTATATTACATTGTGGACCAAATGCCAAAAGTCTCTTATTTTGTTTAGTTAGTTATGGTTAAACCTGTGTATGTGTGTAAATGCGTAAACTAAAAGTCATTAACTTATATAAACTTGTGAGAAAGACATTTTTTGATATGTAAGTTTGAGCAGTGTTGCCGACCACTGTTGTTCAGGCATTTTCCCATTGATATTAGGCAACAACTTTCTTATTTGAAAACATTTGATCAGCGATGGGCAGCTTTTCCCAATTATCCAGATTCAGCTGAGTTGCCCTTTGTGTCTCATCTGATTGGCAACGGCCCAGCAACATTGCTCAAGAATTTGCCCTCTGTATCGCCACCTGAATTTTAGACATATTAAATTCAGCTGATGTTCCATCAAGTTAGAGTAGTGTGGGGAGTGTTCTGACATGGGAGCATGAGCTTGTGGTTTCTATTTATGGATTTGATTTTATTGTTCCACAGAACGGAAAAACAAGAATGTTTCATGTAAATCAGTTGGGATTTCAAATATTCAAAAAAAATGGTCTGCAGTATGAGTCACCTGGGAAAAGCCTGCTCATCCTGGGCACACACTGTCATGAGCCTAAAAACGGATCCGGGTCAGGAATAGTGCCTCTGCCCCCTATTGCTGTAACTGTTTACTGGGAACCTGGCAGGGAGTTGCTGGTTATCCGCTGGCAGCAGCAGAGATGTGCACGTCCCAGCATGCACTGCAAGGCACCATGTGTAAGGACAGCAGCCAGCTTCGTGTGAGCCGTATCTCAGGATGTCACAGCTTTGAGAACATGCAGCAGCTACACAGCTGGTTTAAATACAGGAGGAAAGTAGAAGCTGCACTGGAGAAAATGGGGAAAGGTGGAGGGTGGTCAAAGTTAACTGTTGTGTGCCACAAAAGTATAGGCCTTTGTTCTCCTGTGAATATGCAGAGGCAATCTGTAATGTCTGTAGGATGCTAATGGTGCACGTGCTTGCAAAACAAATATCAAATAATAATTGGAGTACTGAGCCAAACTGATTCTACCAATCTAAACTAAACAGGCTTTTTTTTACCGGCAGGATAACACTCAGAACACACATGCACACAAACACTAACAGATGTACAGAAATTCAATTCAATCAAAAATATGTGTACAAACATATATAAATCATATAGACAGCATATGGAAAAATCCATCTAACCATCCATCCATCCATCTGATTACTGTTTGTCCTGGTCATATGAACATGTAAAAATGCACCATTATAATCAATAAAGTCACACTGGTCTTCAGCGCCTTTGACAGATTAGTCATATAATTAAGTACATGGTTACATACACTGCAGTAACTCCAAGAGTACAGTATCCCAGGAGAATAACCCTAAAAACACACACAGGGAATTCTAATTGCCGGAATTACTACCTGTCATCAGAGACGTGACACTGCCTGTGAAAGAACAGCATCATCATTAACGCTTCGCCTTGGGCGGCCACTCATTAGGGACTATTTTAAGTATACATTACTTTTGCTTTGATTGTCTTCAAGTCGTCATTTTAATTGCTCAAGCTGTTGAAATAAAAGACCAGGAAATTATTAAGTGAAACTTGTTGGCAACAACAAACATTTACTTCTGGCTATGCCTGGCTACTATGAATACTAATGCAAGACCAAAACAAAGGCAGCTCTGTCAACTCCCTGCTGGTGTTTGTCCTAGAATACATGCCAGGGGCTGAGATAAATACTGCTCCTGCTATTCACTGATCAGCACATTAAAACCACCTGCTTAATGTTGTTCTGGTTCCCCAAGTGCCGGCAAAGCAACTCTGACTTGTTGAGGCATGGACACCACAAGACCTCTGGAGGTATCCGGCACCAAGATGCTGGATCCCGTGAATCTAACTTGTTTGTCCAGCACATCTTTTACATGATTGATTGGATTAAGATATGGGGAATTCGGAGGCCAAGTCAACACCTTAAACTCTTTTTTATATTCCTCAAACCATTCCTGACTCATTTTTGCAGCATGGCAGGGTGCATTATCCTGCTGAAAGAGGCCATTGCCATCGGGGGATACCATTGCCACATAGTGGTGTTCTTAGTCTGCAACAACGTTTACGCCCATGTACATGTCAAAGTAACATCAAAATAACATGGACATGAATGCCAGGACCCAAGATTTCCCAGCAGAACATCACACTGCTTCCTCCTACTTGCCTTCTTCCCATAATGCATCCTGGTCTCATCACTTCTCCAGGTAAACGATGCACACTCAACCAGCCATCCACATAGTCCAGATCAGTTGCTCACGTGCCTATTTTAGGCACTTTTGGCAGTGGTCAGTGGTCAACATGGGCAATATGACCAGTCTGTGGCTTTGCAGGACCATAAACAGCAAGCTGCAATGGATCGTGTGTTCTGAGACCTTTCTATAATAGCTAGTATTAACTTTCTCAGCAATTGGTGCAACAGTAGCTCTCCTGTGGGATGGACCACACTGGCTAGCCTTTGCTCCATACGCACACCAGTGAGTCTTGGGCACCCATGACCCTGTCACCAGTTTACCGGTTTGCCATCCTTGGACCATTTTTGGTGGGTACTGCCCACTGCATACTGGGAACACCCCACAAGGCCTGCTATTATGGAGATACTCTGACGCAGTTGTCTAGCCATCACATTTTGACCCTTGTCAAAGTCACTCAGATCTGTAGGCTTACCTATTTGTTCTACTTCCGACACATCAACATCAGGGAGTGACTGTTGACTTGCCTAATATAATCTCATAAACCAGGCTCAGGCAAAATTCTTTACAATCAAGGAGATCTTTACATGTACGGAGAGAAGAAAGAAAACCGTGTCCCACATTTGAGATGTCACAGAGTTCTGGAAGTCATCACTTTACTCATCGCTTCATAAAGAAAAATTAAAGAATGCAAAAAAACAGCTCTTCCATAATGCATATATAGCATTTCCTACTTAAGCTCTGAGAGAATGATATGAAGGGGAACCATTAATGGAGTCTGCAAAAAACCTTTTGAAGCCTGATGTAAAAGGTCGTTTTGATTCCCTCATAAATTTTTCGTGACTCAGTTTGTTGTAAGAAAGTTTAGAGGTAATGAGTGCAGCTCATAAGAACTACTGGAGAGTTATGGGTCACCAGAACATTCAATGAGTCTTTGCTATCGAAGATAATCATTTTTTAATCAAATCTAAACACCCCATATTAGACATGTTAGAGCAGCACACTGGTATTGCTGTGTATTGGAGCCTCAAGAATCCAGATGAGTAATCCACCAAGACCTAGGGGGAGGGGGGGTGTTCATTATGTTTCAGGTGAAAGGTAAACCAGAATTCTGAGGTACTCTAGATGATTATGAACATAAGAGTGGAGGTGCTGTCACCTTAGACACCCACTCCAACTAATGATACTCATACAGGAAAACTCATAACTACTGATCCTGATCAGCTAATGACATTCTAGATTGACTTGGTCATAGGCTGATAGCATCTCATTTTTATATTCCACTATAGTTATAATTGATATTTGCAAAGTAGTTCTGGTAAATCCATTTCCATGTAATTTGTTGGAGTAAAACAACACAGGGGGCATTTTAAACATTCAGGTGCCATACACACACACACGTACAACGGAGGCATTTATTACGTATGATTTTTTCTTAGAAGCCATTTAGAAACTTTCAGTGAAGTTCTATACCTAGAATAATCATACCATGGATTTTTACCTTTCAAGTAGGTCACTGTCATTTCTGGCTCTCATCCCTCCAATGTGTGGATCAATCTGGTTCAGTCAGGAAAGTTCTGGAATATTTAATTTTAGACTTCTCATTTCCTATGACAGCAGAATTGATTTTACAGAATTAACAGGGGTTGCCTGAAAAGGATCTAACACATTATCTCCCCCAGTCTTTTCTAAGGAGTTCCTGAGTTGATCTAAAGCAGCAGAGAAACTGCTAAATTTGCTGCAGGCTTCATTGAGATTAGTCACTGTCCATGTTTCTGAATTGTTCCTTGTCTTAGACCACCCTAAAAGCATAAAGGATCGTTCATCCTTTCTGTAGATAGCATTTCTCCATGTAGTTAGGGTGCCATAGGATGTTGGATATGGGGGGAGGGGGATGGGGGTATCTTCCCTGAGGATGAAGCCCAACGGTTTCTCAATAAAAGTTGTACATTATGGAACTGTCAAGATACACCGCCCGCCATTTCTCCTGTAATTTAATTTCAAGATTGTCTCCCCTCTGCTCTTTATTGCACAGTATCATTGTGTCTGTGAAGTGGCCGAAGGCTACAGATTTGTGCTTCTAGATCCACATCCCAGCCAACTGGATACCATGCAGAGGAGCAAAGTGCCTATTTGAGGCGTGACGCCATCATCACTGCCGAGGGCCACTTACATCCAAGCCAACAGACACATGCCAGTTCCGAATCCGGCACTCACCCTCCTGCCTCGGTGGAACGAGTACAATCTGCTTAGTGTTGCCAGTGACATTTAATGAGTAACACAGTCTGCAAACCATACAAATAGCCAAATGAGCAGTGTTATGAGCTGCAGAGTCACTCTATTAGGAGGTGTGAATCTAGCAAGGATCACAAACCACCCGAGCTACTCACTGCTAATAAACTATACAATGTTCCTTATTTTCCATGTCACCACTCTGCATTAATAAGCTAATTGCATATTACTGTATTATGCTTACTTTTTTGTCCTTATTTTCACTGGTTATAACTCAATACAATAATGCGGAATCACTATGAATGACAGTCACTATATTGGATAGGTTCTATCGTTGGTAGATAGTTGGACAATGACTGAATTCTGACTAGATGTTTTCTACTTGTAAATTTTTCATATCATATTCCAGTTTTCCATTGGCGGGTTATGGTGAGGACTCAATGTTTCAACTGTAGAATGGTGCAATGTCCTATTGAAGTTCTGAGCATCTTTTGAAGCTTGTCCCCCCCTAATCATTCCAGGATGAAATCTAATTAATTCTGGCATCTATATTAACATGTCAATGGGCTCCTTTGAATTTCCCCCTGATCACCCAATGTAGACCACCCACCCCTATTATTTTTCAATGCATGATGCTCAAACGCACCACTCTGTAACTAATCATAACTGATTGGATCATTTGACTTGTATTTTATCAAAACTGGCAAAACTTTGATTAATTGAAGCCGACACCTTATAGTGGTGGAGGGGTTTGGTTGTTCCAATGATCCCAGGAGGCTTTATGCCCCTGGCAGTCTGAGGTCCAGGGTGAGGAACCAGACGAAATGCGGCTCAAAATACCCCTGATGTACAAAATCACAGAATCACGGTTTCCCTTGCCCAGACGCGGGTTACTGGGGCCCCCCCCTGGAGCCAGGCCTGGGGGTGGGGCTCGATGGCAAGCGCCTGGTGGCCAGGCCTATACCCATGGGGCCTGGTCGGGCACAGCCCAAACAAGGCACGTGGGTCCCCCATCCAATAGGCTGGCTCGGGCATCTGATTAGGATGCCTCCTGGACGCCTCCCTGGTGAGGTGTTCTGGGCATGTCCCACTGGGAGGAGGCCCCGGGGAAGACCTGGAGGGACTATGTCATACCTGTCAAGTTTTGGATTTGAAAATAAGGTAAATTTTCTGGCGCCCGTCGCAAGCAGTCCCACCACCCCAACCAAGGTCCAGTATCCCTTACATTTTAAGACAGGTGACAATAAAGCTAATCACTACTTGTCAGCCACTTATAAACTAAAATTGGCTTTATGCACAGCTGCACTACTTCCTGAACTTCAGGCAGCTCCTTTGTTTCCTGTCTGCCATTATTGGACAAACTGATTAATCCAGCATGCCATGGGTTGATGCTCAAATGTTAGAATATTCAAACACATTTCAAACCCAATTTATACCGTTTTAGCAAACGTACAGTAGCCCAGCAGTAAGATAGGTAGCTAACGTTATATAGCTAACTTACCTTTGATGAGTTGAGTAGCCTTCATTTTTCCCGTTGAGTATTTTCGTGCAATAGCAGAGTCCGGGAACATGTCAGCTACACACTTGTTGAAGTCATCATGAAAGGAGAAAGGAATGTTGTTTTTGGCACACAGCATTGCCATTTTTACCTCTGCACTTGTGACCTGGTCTGCCTCAGTGGCATTTCTCGTCACGAATGCTGACATCGCCTGGGCATGTTTTTGTGCTTCTAGCCCACGATTGTGCTTGGCGGATTTGTCGTGCTGGCATACATCATTCCTTCCCCCGTGTGCGATGCTAAAGTCGCAGTTACAAACCTTACAAAATGCGTGACTGTCCCCCACCCTGCACGTTCTTCAGAAAAATAAATTTGCTGCCCCCGCGACCCGACCTCGGATAAGCGGGAGAAAATGGATGGATGGATGGATGGATGGATTAGATGGACTAATTATTATTCTTTTAAAAATTATGATTTAAACACCACATACAATTAGAGGTGGATACAACAATTTTAACGATTAATTCAAATTTACAGTTCAGGACGAACAACATGGCAATGACAGGGGTAAAGCTGGAGCTTGTGCCCAAGAAAGGTGTTGCTACATATGTAATGTGGAATTGATTCAGTTTTGCACTGTCGGACACAGACCAAATAAGTCCTCATTGCAAAGTCTGTTTGAAAAGTGTTGCAACCAAAGGAAGCAGCACGACAAATTTATTCCAGCACCTAAAGCAGAGGCACGCAGCGGAGTGGGAGAAGTGCAGCTCCCAGCGAAATGAAAATACCCACAGAACCAGCACAACATCCAAAGTTAAACAAGCAACAATCCCTGACTCGTTTTCGAACTGTGTGCCATATTATAAGAATAGGGCACAGTAGAAGGTGATAACAAACGGTGTCACGATGTATATTGCAAAAGACATGGTGCCCATATATACTGTGGAAAAGCCGGGATTCATTAACATACTAAAAGTTTTTGCTGGAAAAAGTGTTTACAATGGCGTGGTCTGCCATCTCACTTACAGGCATCTTTTTTGGCTTCAGATTGCACTTTAACTCTAAAGTAAAAAAAAAACCAAAGTAAAGTTAAAACTTGCTTTGAAACATTTATTTGTCATCTGTAGTTTGATTTTGAGTAGGGGAGGGAAAAATCGATTAAAATCAAAAATCGGATTTATTGTGAAAAAATCTGAGGTCTTATTTTTAGGCCATATTGCCCAGCTCTACATATAATTTTAAACAACTGTATTCTTTCACATTCATAAATGTCAATAAATATAAATGAGTTCAAATAAAATGATCGCAATCACCTTCAGCCTTGTAAAGACAAGCTTGTCTAACTGTACATATGATCATGGAAAAAAAAATGTGACTTTGTGCACTAATCTGGTTACTCTGTATTTGCAACACAGTATAACAAACATGACAAAAACTAATTCTAGAAAAATAAATGTCTATGGAGTCACCAGAAATCTGTGATGTCAAAATGGGATCACAAGGTTGGGAACCACTTCCTTAGTGGAATTAGCAAAGATCACACCTGAGAATGGCTTCTACACCAGAGGTACCTTTTTCTCTCCACAAAGGACCTGATAATTATAGAGAAATGTAGTTTGTTGTGTAGGAATGGAAAAATGTGAAGGTTGGGAAATGTGGACTATAGGTGGTCAGACAAAGTAAATTCATCCTGGGTGCCTCAACTGGCTGTTGCATTAGTGCACTCTGGGGTGTCATGAGAATCTGTAGCTGGGACTCCAGCTAAATCAGTCTCACTCGGAGAATAGTGCAGACAAGCCCCACACATGCTTGCCTAGCATTGTAGTGCCGGTATTGGTCTTTTTTTCCACTTACTTGGTCTTGTCTCGGGATCGAAGAGAAATTCAACTTGGTCAAGACTCAGTCAAAGACTAGAATGGCATGGGTTTGACTCGCAAGTTTAGAAGGAGACCTCAAGACCATCTGAAATTCTGAATGATGTGTGCACTGTTATTACGTCGCAGGTACCCATGGGATTTAGAGTCCATTTAGAGCTGGGAAGTGCAGCCATTTGCATGTGCTCATGGGATTTGGAGTCCGTTCAAAGCCGAGACCATAAGAACATGAGAACTATACAAACGAGAGGAGGCCGTTCGGCCCATCAAGCTCGCTTGGGGAGAATTTAACTAATAGCTCAGAGTTGTTAAAATCATATTTAGCTCTGATTTAAAGGAACCCAAGGATTCAGCTTGCACTACGTTATCAGGAAGACTATTCCATACTCTAACTACAC
>JABFEA020000130.1:27137932-27177584 GCA_019775915.2 Cyphomyrus plagiostoma | reverse complement strand
CCATGTGATTGGTTGATTAGATAATTGCATTAATGAGAAATTGAACAGGTGTTCCTAATAATCCTTTAGGTGAGTGTTGATTAGCTATACGAGGTGTGCTAGTGGTTGACTCAAAAAATACATTGGTGTATGGATGGTTGCTGGAAATAATGGGGTGATTTTAACAGAGGGTTTCAAATGGCTAAGCTAACACACTTTGACAGGCATAATTGCATATTTTTACAGCAACATAAAGATCATTTAAACCTCATTTTCTTTGGCTGCCTAACTTTTCCACAGTACCGTGTTTATATATATAAAATGTTCATGAATGATTCGTCTCACATATTACACACTGCTTAGCAACATTAGGACAAGCTAAAAAGGCCACGCTGCAACTTTATATAAATAAACCATTATATAAATAAACACAAATTAACACATTATACAAATAAACCTTTAGTTTAAAAGCCCACTGTTAAGTGTATTACAAATATTTAAAGAAATATAATATTTTAGGTTGGGAAACCATAATAAAATACAGCAGATTGTGCCTTCTTTTTAAAATATTAAACAACATGGCACCTCCTCTACTCTGTACTACAAACAACTGAAGAACCAGAGGAGATTAATTCCCCAACAGACAACGTAGTTTTGTCCTCAATTCTATTTCAATTAGAGCGCCACGGGAATGGAACACTATGCCAGAACACATTAGAAGTAGTGCTACCTCCTACTAAAGGAATGGCTTTTAAATAATCTAACTGGTACACATGAGAACAAGTTCTTGCATTTATGTTTTGTTTAACCAGTCTTGTTTTGTGCTTTGCATTTTTATAAACATTATATGTGCTTTTGTTTTACAGTTGTATCAAACATATCATGGATATCTGAGTTTTTCTTTTTTATTGTATTGTATGGTTTTGTATAGTACGGCATCCGATAATATTTTATCTTTATATGTGTTTGTCTCTTAAGAGAAGAGCCCGTGGACTGCAGACAAAAACTGGCATCATGTTTGGCTCTGACATATTTAAAGTAACATCATTAATATGCATTGTCCCTGTCAAATAAACCAATGAACAAAAACAAACACGAATACACAAAAATTCTCTGTGTGAAACTGTCCCTGAAGGTGCTGTCTTTAAAAAAGTTCTTGCTTAAGCCCGTGATGCTCTCCCTGACAAGAACACATATCCAGCTGCATATGAAGGGCTTATGGCATGTCATGACAGCCCAGGTATGCCAGGGGAAAGAGGAAGTGCTGTTTCAAAGTGCCTTCAACGTGTAAACTGCCTCGTCTGACATTAGCTGCTGTTTGCCTGAAGTGGGTTAGCACTTTAACAGAAGGTTTGCATAAGAATGATTTGTAAATGGGTCTAACTTTCTGGTTAATTAACTTTTACAAAAGTAATTTGTGGTTATCCAGTATTAATGATTAAAATGTATTTAATAATATTACTAAACTAACAATAAACATACGATTCACGATCAACAATGACAACAGTCAATCAATTGCAAATTGCAAAATTTGGAGATTTGCTTACACATGGTTTACATGAATGGAAGTTCCTCATAGCTATAGGATTTTAGGCATAATGAAGTCATTAGAATTTCCTCAAACCTTTGTTTATTATAATATCATATAAAATAATTTAATAAGCAAAATGCACAGTTTTTTGAGGTTCTAAAACAATATTGCTGTCACACAGTATAACATTCTAAGTGTTAAATTCGACTTTGCTAGTGCAGATGTGACAGATGGATCATACTTTGCTTTAGGGATTATGCACTTTGTCTGACCTCTGAAAATTATGTTATTTTCAAAAGAAATTCTTTGGGCGGCTGTTTATTTTGTTAATAAACCACACGGCTGCTTAATTGCCCTTCCTAATTGTTTATGCTCATCTAAACAGCCTAAACCCGGAGTGCTTTATTGTCAGTCTGTTTCGGAATAGTGAGACCAGACCGGCTCAGGGCGGGCACGAGGACCCGTCGTAAACAAACGCCTCCACCCTCGCACTTGTCTGACTCCCAGTCTGTGACGGCAGAGATGCAGGACAGAATGGAAATAGCACATGTGACAGAGCCGTGGATACAAGCTGCCGTGGTGATGGGCTAGCTGCCACATGCGTGTGAATCCATAATGAGGGTTTACAGGCATTGCCCTATCTCGCTTACTCATGGTATGCTTGCCACCGTCGTCAGTGCGCTTACATGGGGTTAAATGGACCAGGTGTGCACGAGCATCCATGACTCTTTTTAACACTTAATGCAGGTTGTGGCTAGGCCTGTTACCGTGACAACAAGAAAGGGGGACACAACAATTTAAGCTTGGAACAAAAGCGTTAAGTGTGCTGTATTATTGCCTGTTGACCGTAAGTGTTACAGTAGTTTATTTGCAGTTAGATGGATGCATTGCAATCAAAACACTAGGCAACATGAGGCACTTTCTTCGTCACGTTTTCCTGTCTCAGGTTCTGGGGGGTTGAGGAGGGGGGCAACTTCCTGGACCTCATTACCCTTTACTCTACAACACTGTTTCCCAATCCGACCCTCATGGGACACACAGACAGTCCATGTTTTTTTCTGTCTCCCAGCTCCTGAGAAATGTGGACTGTCTGGCAGGGAGCTAGGAGGGAGGGAGCAAAAACGTGGACCGGCCGTGGGTCTCCGAGGAGCAGACTGGGACACACTGCTCCACACGCCTATCTGTTTCTTTGCTCGGCAGCAGCCTCATTTTCCCCTGCAGATCTCTCATTATACTCAGTGTTTACACAGGACATTAGAAACAATAGAGTATTATTAGCAATAATAACATCAAACAACAGCATACAGTTACAGCAGCAATATACCCAGACTAAATAAACAGTGCTAGCATACGTGAAGGGTAGGTATACTAATTGTAGTAACAGGGATTCCACAGCAACATGGACCCCCATGATCACTTTCCAAGATCTTTACTCTCCCCTGATTGGTTGTAACATTGTGCCGTTTAAATCAATTGCTCCCAATAGGCAGTGTAAACAGAAGGCAGCACGTCTAGCAGAATCTGGATCGAACCCCCCCTGCCCCCCGCCTGCCCAAACAGAGCATCAGTTGCAAGCATTTCACGGCTCAAATTTGAGTGGTGGGTGTGACAGTTGTACAGTGCACTGCAGGGCCCAGGATGCGACTGGGTGCACTGCAGGGCCCAGGATGCGACTGGGTGCACTGCAGGGCCCAGGATGCGACTGGGTGCAGCAGTGACTGGGCTTCCTCACCTTCAGCTCTCAATTGCTTCATGGAAGTCAGTAACTGGACAGAAAGTCACCTCCTCAAATGCACCATAAGTAAATCAGTCAGTACCTGGACGCTCCACACCTCTCCACCCCATATACACCTATGGGACTTGGCCAGTTGGCCAACTAATTTCAGTCTCCCATTTTTCTACATCCACACTGTATATAATTCCTCTTTGTTTCTTTTTCTTTTATTGTATCCTTCCTAGTCCTATGACCTCACCAAAACTGGCGCAGTACCATGGATTAGCAAACGGGGGCAGTATCGCCTGAACGCGCAACCACTTTCAAAACTAGTGCAGTGATTTATGACAAGTCTTATTTCTTTATCTGGAACAGACTTTTGATGTTTTTGCTTTTTTTAAGTAGGTGAATTTTGAGCCTGTGAGGTCATTTATTTATTTGATTTAAATTACTTCCAAGACCTTTTTTATACTATTCGGCAGGCTTACAGAAAACCTTTATAACATAATATCCACATGCAAGCTGACACGCAGAGCGAAGATGTAAAATCTGAACACAGGGCACTGAAGAGCACGTGAACAGAGACCCCCCCGCAATTAGAGGGGAAGCTATGAGCTGTCAGCAATCAGCCTGGAAACATAAAAAGGAGCTGTGATGTGAAACAGCCTTGAGCCTTAGTGTCCTTTAAAACTCCTCTTTCTGTAAGCAGGAGTATGCTTGCTGAATGATCACAGATGGGATGCCCGAAGAAAAGGCTGTTGGACTGTGAGTACAGGTCCTCCAATCTGGGGTCATTCAGTGTTATACTTGCTTATTGGAACAAGAACAACAGGGAGTTCTGATGTGGGAAGAGCTTTATTTTGAGAATCACATCTTCAGAGAAATTAGTTAAATGAGGTAGCTGCGGAATTCTATGGCTAAGACTAAAGAGTCCAACACCTCCCTGCTCTGGCACCGGGGTGCATTGGAGAGGGAGCACAAGTCCTGGTTTTCTGACAGGTAAAAGGGGAAGTGAATCAGAGCATCACAAAGACATTGGAGGAAACTGGGGAAGGTACCTCACACCCAAAGGGGAGCAGCTTTCAGGGTACAGGCAGGGGTTTAAGGGAGACAGACTCCTGGATCTAATTGAATCTCCATTCAGAGTTACATGGTGAGTGAATATATTGAAGTGGACCCCCTGACCTGAGGTGGGGGGGGGGGGGGTGTTGTACCTCCTCTACTACTGGTTGCAGCTCAAATAGCCTTCTACGATACTGCCGTTGGCTGCATAATTTGGAATTCGGAGTAGCTCATCCAGGGTCCATTTACCTACTGTCTCATCCACACTGAGGATTAATTTCACCTATGCATAGCAAATAAGCATGTGTGTGCAGTTGCATCCCAGCACTCTCCTGTACGAAGAAGAGCTGGACGGGAACCCACACCCAAACTTTCAAAGTATGCGGTGCCGCACGGAGACAGATACACAAGCACAAGCACAAGCATGCCACAGTCTGTCCACTGCAGGTCCCAACCACAGGACACTTCCCATCTTCATTGCCAAGGGGAAATGAGTTTGTAGAGCAAACCAATCAGACGGCGACTTTGCACATTCTGTTGACTTTTCCTTAAACCCTCCCTGTACGGATCAGGGAGCACAAGGCAGGAGATTAAGGAGTCTGTCTGTGGCGGCCTGCAGCCTGGCTCTCTGTGATCGTCATGCAGCGTGTATTTAATGCCAATTAATATCAGCCCAACCAGTTTTCACAAGGGGATTCTGCCATACGAGTCCCCCCTGTCCTCCTTGCCACCATGAACCAGATCAAAGAATAAAACTGTCAGAGACAAATATCACTGTGCTGTTCTCAAAAAGAAAAACATTTTTTTGCCAGGTTTTTTTTATTGGAAAATCTATTATGAAGTAACAAACACATTATACGCTGTGTGAAAATGTACAATAATATTCTGTATTTCTGTGGTCCATGTAACCATTTTCTAGCTTTCTGTATGTGTTTAAAATCTAATCTTTAAACATTCATTCAGTTTCCAGATCCATTTGGACAGACAACCCAGCCTGTTGACATCGCACCCGTTTGGGTCGGTCTTCTGAAGTGAATGGTCACATGATAAGCAGCCAAAGGTCAGGTGAGTTCCACGTATCCCATGTGGGTGCACCTGAAGAAAGGCTGCAGACTTTACGGAAAAAGAAAGCACGTGGCACCCAAGAACCAGGCGGAGAGCCCAAGTATGAACGCAGCATGTAACACATTTATTCCCAGGCATGTCCAGCTTTTGCTATGACACTACAGCAAATTTCACAAATAACCATAAAGTGGCAGTTCAAAGGAGAAGTGTGCTTTCCCGAAGTTATGTCTTGTCACACCCGGTATATAAAAGAAGTCTATGAATTTACCTTTCTAAGGAAGGCAATCCAGAGTGCAATAGATACTATAAATGTCTGTAGCCCTGCAAATGAAAACGTGACTGACATATTTCGGGCTGCCTGGACAGCGGTTGTGCTTTTGTCTGAACGCCTCTGACTCTCCCCATCGCCGCTTGGCCTCCTGCATTCTGGAGGATTCATTAACACACCGTTCCGTTCTTATTGCATTCATGGTTGAATGGCCGCTTGAAAGGGCCACACATTTTAACCAAGTCCCTGTTCTCCACCCCAGTTGGCCACTGAGATCTGGACTTAATTTATCAAGATTAAGTTGGCCAGGGCAGCGCCTGAGCGAGCGGGTTTGCTGGATATTTCCTTCATGCTCAGGAACATGGGACTGTTATTACTGTGATTTATTTATTTTAGGAACGCTCTTTCAGTGGAGGAAGAGATTAGCATTGGATTGAAACAAAACAATAACTAAGATTACCAATAGGATTCCATTAAAAAAAGATTAGGGATGTTCCCAAAGGTGGCTTTTATAAGCAAATGCAGGGCACAGGGAGGATAGAGGTCTAAACACCGGAGTCGTATGGCTGTTGTGCCAGACTTAACAGGGCACTCAGGGAACAGGGGTCCATGAACTTATTTATGGGCTCAGTAGACACTCCGACCTGAAACTATCTGCATAGGCCTCTCTTTTGCTTTTATTCATTTTCTACTGCTTGAGGTTTATGAAAGCAGTTCAGGTTGAACACTGGTGTCAAGGGAACTCAGGTGCCACAACCTGGACCCCAGCAACCTTCTGTTGGTGGTTCCAGCGCTCAAACCACCTGCTGCCGTCTGAAGCTTGGATGAAGAGTTTTGTTGTGTAGGCGATAAAGGAAGCGCCAAATAGGGGGTCAAAGAGGATTCCACGCTAGGGGGAACTGGCAACCCTGAATCTGGCACAAACAACTTTTGTTTATGCAGAGGAGAACCAGGAACTGGGGATGTGGGACCAGGCTGTACCTTTTGTTTGCCCATTAGGAAATCCATCTGTCGCTGCCTGAGTCAACAGACCAACCCCACATAACCCTGCTGACCACAAGAGAAAAATGATCCTGAGCCCTCAGCCAGGCAGAAACGGTTCAGAGCGAGAGCTTACAGGAAGGAGCCTCTCTCGACACCATGTGACCAACACTCCACCCTTAAACACTTTCTGTAATTCTTGTCTACAGTGCCAAATGTGCTCCCTATTACAGCTACCTCTTCAATTAAATATATTTAATATTTAATTGTTTCATGTAACTTGAAGCAAAGCCAATTAAACTCTTATAACTCATTCTACATTAGCATAATTGATGCAAGCACAAATTAACCAAAGAAAATGTGCATAAGAAGTATTTTTTCTTTCTTAACAGTGAAAATGCACTTGCTGTCATTATTTTTTCATATATTCATGCACTTAGAACCAAAACCAATTAACTAAGTGGTTTTGGGGAACAAATGGTAAGTACACAGCGTATAATTGTTGCCCCTCTTTACTCTACACACGCTACGTTATTTGCCCCATTTGTGGAGTTCTTTCTGGATTCCCTGAAGGCCACAGGCTGAATCTTTCTAAAGTTCACAACAACAAGAGTAAAAAGCAACAGCAGCAACAACAATAGGTTCAGTGGATTCATCTCTAATGGTCAGAATTCAAGAGGCTATAATGCAGTTTGACTCTCGGCTGACCTTCACGCTTCCTGCTTGGTCCGGAGAATCTCAGGTCAGTGGTTTGATACAAAGTCCGGAGTGGCACACGCCCCCTGCTGGAAGAGCAAAGGCACATTAACATGGCATCATCCGTTTGTTTTCCTCTTGTCCTCCACAATGCTGCACATGTCCGCTCTGTTTCCGTAATCCTGATGATCCTGTTGCCAAGAGTGATTGACCCAGTGATTGACAGTAGCCACAGTGGGCATTAGCTTTTTGATTAATGAGAAATATGGATGGTGGTATTTCAATGGTGACACATTGTTTGATCTTTAAGCAACGTGTTGTAGCAGAATAGAATGTGTGGCTTGGCTTCTACTAGGCACAATGAATTCAGTCATGGAGGCAGGAGAGGGTTCATGATGCGGAATGGGCAGTCTCATGAAGACCAACCCAATCAATGCGTCCCAATGAAAACCAAGAGGTGTGGGAAGCAGTCTGATTGGACAGCCAGGGGTGATGAAATCCTGAAGCTCTTGCTGTTGATTAGTATATCTAAAGAACAGAGTATCTCAATTTGGCTTGTATTTGGCAGGCAATGATGAGAGACAGGTGGTGGATCACAATGGCGTAGGATGGGTTTTAACACTGGTTGGGACCAAGGGCCTTATAAGGGCCAGATAACTTGTATGATTTAAGGTACCGCAGTTTAAGTGGGCTTAACCTTTGTTCGCTTACATTTAGCCCAGACTGCCTTAAGTCGAACAAGTTATCCAGCTAAGCCAGACATCTGGCTTCGGGATGCAGGCCCCAAATCAGCCCCAAACTCCCCTTAAATATACATGGTACTCTCACAATACCGGTAGGGACATGTCCATACCATCCAAACCCAAAGCTATGTCCTTGTTTGATCCCATGCATTGTGGACAACAGACTCAGGATGCAAACCTCTCAGAGACGCTACAATAGCATGTGCCATGTCAGGTACCAGCCTGTAAATTTTTATTCAAAGTCCAAATTTGAATATTTATTTGAAGTCCAGTTGCTTAACCACAATGCCACCTGCTGACCAGTTGTTGGTGAACCATTGCAATCAAATTCATGGTTAATGTCCATTGCTTGCTTTGCTAAACATTCTGCATCTAAATCGTGGGAAAGTTTGGAGTTAATGTGTGGGTGCAGTGTTTCAGAGGGGTGACAGGAAGCCACACCAGAAGCGTGACTCAGAAAAGGTCAGTCTAAGGGGAGGGGGGCACTCTTAGATTAACTGTCAGTGCAACCATGGATACCGTGGCCCGAAGAAGGACCCACAGAGAGGCTTGTCGTGCCTCTCTTTGGCTAGTCCACAAGTCTAATAACCAGTGCATGTCTGTCTGCATGAGTGCTCCTATACATGGATGATATCGTTATCCATATGAGAAATTGTGTTCCTCTTTCAAGCTCTACTGTGTGGGTACTGTTAGTATCACATGCTGTTTTATTTAAAATTGCATTATTATACGCATTACTACCTATAATCAGAAAAATGACAGTACTAATAAGCAACTCAGGCTATGGTTCTATCTCGTGAAAGAATCAAATAAATACATGCATATCGCAGC
Organism: Cyphomyrus plagiostoma; assembly: GCA_019775915.2. Lineage (NCBI taxonomy): Eukaryota > Metazoa > Chordata > Actinopteri > Osteoglossiformes > Mormyridae > Cyphomyrus > Cyphomyrus plagiostoma. Next base: position 27,168,714 of record JABFEA020000130.1, on the reverse strand, counting down.
AAGGCCAGTGAGCACGTTGCCAGGCATTTTGAAAGCAATTATTTAATCCATCAAAACAGCCAGAAATTCATCAGTAGGCAAAGGTGGCGTATGAGCAGGAGGTACAAAGCTGGCAAAGCTGTGGCACTGCACGCTGCATTTGGCACTGCACGCTGCATTTGGCACTTGGCACTGCACACTGCATTTGCCACTGCACGCTGCATTTGGCACTTGGCACTGCACGCTGCATTTGGCACTGCACACTGCATTTGGCACTTGGCACTGCACGCTGCATTTGGCACTGCATGCTGCATTTGGCACTGCACACTGCATTTGCTGCAGACAGATTAAAATGTGGGCTGGCAAGGACAGTGTACCAGGCAGTTTGGAATTTTTGGTACTTTCATATACTGTTGGGCCCAAGCGTTTTAGATTAAAATAATATTGTTTACATGTCAGAGATACTCCAAGGGCCCATATTACATTTTACTTTTGTCTCTTTCCCAGCACTTTCATGTGAGGTCCTATATGAGCGTGATACTGGCAGTGGGCGTGCCATCTGTCACCATCAACCAATCTCCCCGTCTTTGCGTAGTTAAAAGTAGTTAAGAGTGCCTTTTGATACATTTTGATATATAGATAATAATGTGCAAGCGTGTCTGTTTCTGGCTGCCCTTGTGATGCCAGAGCTTGGTAGTGGTGAGCTGGACTGTAATCCAACTAGACGATTTAACAGCAAGCAATAAACCAGTAATTTACTCCAGGAGCAGTTTATGTCGCTATGGCCAGCCGTGACATTGAAACTCCTCAACGGGGAGATTAAACCATCTGCTAGGAGTGGGGGAGGAAGATGAGAGATGGATCGTGGAATACCTTGTCGTAAAAACAACATGTTGCCAGCAGATAGATGCAGAAAAAGGTCTTGAGGTTCCATTCATCTTTTATCGAGCACAATGTACATGGCCAGAGATTACTGCATATGTTTATTCAATTGTTTTCTGCTCAGTTCTGTTAGGAGACATAAAGTCAGTGTCTAATTTAGGAATAAAGCAGCAATTCAGTTGTTTTATTCTGGGTTCTAGGTTCCTGGCCGCTGCCTTCTTCGAGTAACGTTGAGATTATGATTCTGTGTTAAGGACATTAGCACACACAGGAAGATAATGAAGAAGGGATGTGTTTGATGGCGGTCCCAGCCTGTGTGTTACCTTAGCAAAGGCATTTTAGTGGACACATAACTGGCATGTTATTCCCACTCATGCTGAGGTGAGGGAGAGGGAACGCCAACAGGAAGTCACCAACATGATAGCTCCAACCTCCACCATTGAATCTTAATTGAGCCACTTTACCTTTGGTCTGTGGTTTTGTTTTATTGTAAAAATGTGCTTTTATCAACCTGAAGTAAGGTGATTGTGATTCAGTGGCTCACAGATCAATGAATAAGTGGTCAGTCATGGATTGCACCGTACTCCAGGTAAACAAGGGACAGATTTCCAGTCATTGATCTGTGTCTTGCTTCATCTTGTAGGCTGGTGTTTCACACAGGGCAGGTTAATCTTATGCTGTATCCCCTTCTTCACCCCGTTAACCCAAACCAGTGAATGTGGTCACCTGCTGGTTTTGGCCAGAAAGATATGTAGAGGTCCTGTGGTGAAGGGCACCCTTTATGTTTAGGAGTTTCCTCAGACCTGTGCTCACTCGCTTCTGACAGCCTTTGTGAGAGCCTTCCACTCCCATCAGCCCCCTGAACCCGCTTCCCCCAGAGCCTCAGGGCTGCCTTGTCTTAATTGGTGTCTGTACTGCGGTTGCCACGATGCAATGCAGAGCTCGGCAAGTCATTCCTTGGGTGTTGGGGGGCGGCAACTCCTCTGTCCAGTGGTTGCGGTACTGCCTTACCAAGTACATGACTTTAGCAGGACAACAATGCCCCCTAAAGACAAGAAGTGTGAAAACACCAAATGAGATTTTTTAAAGGGAATTTTGAGAAAAACAAATGTAATCGTCCTTATACTTTTTGCACCATCATGTTTATCACACATATTTGACCTTGCCTGGCGTCCCATCCAGGCTGTTCCCTTTGTGCCTTGTTCTTCCTGGGATAGGCTCCAAGGTCACAGTGACTTGGGTAAGTGATATGGATAGATGGGTGGATGGATGGGTGGATGGATGGATATAAGATTATCTGTAGCAGAGCCCATAGGATCATTTATTTCTCTTAGCTGTTGACGAATACAAACATCTGCCTTGATTTCAGATGGGACCTTCTACACTGGTTTTTGCATTTCACAGCCCATAGGACAGCCCCACAAAATCTGCATAGGAGTATTTACGTAGTATTAGGATTTACATTGTGTTAGGGATTACAAATAATCTAGAGCTAATTTAAAGTATAACGGAGGATGTGTGCGGGTTATACAGTCAGGTCCATAAATATTGGGACATTGACACAATTCTAATCATTTTGGCTCTATACATCACCACAACGTGTGATACCTCCAGAGCCGGAGTCCTCAAGGGCCCACAAACATGTGACTGTTCTTACAAGGCTGGTGTGTGAACCAGTGACCTTCCAATCACAGGCACAGATACTAACCCCACAGAGCCACTTACCCGTCCCACTATTGAAGGTAAATACTACACCATTTTACATAAGGGACTAGAGCATTCATGAATCCTCGAATCAATTCCCCGTAGATACCGAGGAATGACAGTATTTATTATTTCATGCTTTTATCTAACAGCTTTACCACTGTAACCAACAAGAAATTCTGTCTAAATGGGTTGACTGTTTCCAGGCATCATGCAAGTATTTTTTTTAACTGTGTACAGGAAGTCATTTTGGATTTCTTGTCTTGGGTTACCGATGTTGAACAGCAGCATCTCTCACCATGGCAACAGATTAAATGAGAGGGGGAACATTGCTCTCCATCAGGGTGCTGAGGCCAATGATGCAAATGATGGGCCATCAGAAGAACGAAAAGCTGGCGGTGGAGGGGGGCAATTAGGTAAAAGTGGGGGGGGGCAAAGGGGGGGTGACAGATCATGCTTCAGTGGGCCTGACCGGGAGCAACATGCTGAAGAAGCCAGTCGTGAACATGACACAAAGACAGACACGCACACGTGTGATTATCACAGTGCGTCCAGCCTGGGGCAGCAAGGCGGGCGCGTTCCCGGGGACAACGGCGTGCCAGGGGACAGCGGCATGCCCGGGGACAGCGGCGTGCCCGGTGCCAGCAGCGTGCCCGGGGTGTGCCAGGGGACAGCGGCGTGCCAGGGGACAGCGGCATGCCCGGGGACAGCGGCGTGCCCGGTGCCAGCAGCGTGCCCGGGGTGTGCCAGGGGACAGCGGCGTGCCAGGGGACAGCAGCATGCCAGGGGACAGCGGCGTGCCCGGGGACAGCAGCATGCCTGGGGTGTGCCAGGGGACAGCGGCGTGCCCGGGGACAGCGGCGTGCCCGGGGACAGCAGCATGCCAGGGGACAGCGGCATGCCCAGGGACAGCGGCGTGCCCGGGGCCAGCAGCGTGCCCAGGGTGTGCCAGGGGACAGCGGCATGCCCGGGGCCAGCAGCATGCCCAGGGTGTGCCAGGGGACAGTGGCATGCCCGGGGACAGCAGCATGCCAGGGGACAGCGGCGTGCCCGGGGCCAGCAGCGTGCCCGGGGTGTGCCAGGGGACAGCGGCGTGCCCGGGGACAGTGGCGTGCCAGGGGTGTGCCCGGGGACAGCAGCGATGGAACTAATTACTCCATCTGTGCCCCTGTCCCTCATGCTGTGTGCATAGCTGAAGATGGAAATGTTTTCGCTCAGGCAGTAAGCAGTCTTGCTATTGCTCCCGGGAGGCCTTTACAGCATCCTGTCTGTCTCCTCCACATCCAGATGCTTTCCTCACACTAGAGGTAATAGAGGTAAGGCTAAATAGTAAAAAATGTCTGTTTGTGTGTGTGTGTGGGGGGGGGGGGGGTGGTTTATGTATACACTATATTGTGGATACCGCAATGCAATAAAAACCTGTTATATTGATGTTGTGGGAACCATTTTTTCCAAACTCAGTTTTACAAAAATCCGGTATATTTATATGACGTCGTGGGGCCCAAATGTTCCCCACAATGTACTAAAAACCTGTTATTTTTGATGTTTGGGGGGGGGGATTTTTCAGGTACCCACAAAGATCTATGAATACAATCAAATAACTAAAAATGTCTCATATTTAGTTTGGATACTTACTGGTTATGGTTAGGGCTGGGTAGGGGTTAAGGCCGTCATGCTGGTATTAGAGTTTTTCCCATAGAGATGACAAAGATAACATAATTACAAACCTGTGTGTTTGTGTGTGTTAGTTGTGATGTATATATGCATTTTTTTCCTGTGACGTACTTTATTCATGAAACCAATAGCCCTGCAAATGTGCCACTTCCAAGCTGTAACGCCTGTTCTGAATCAGCTGAGCCACCCGTCATTCCACGCATGTTTACGATATTTAAAGCGTGATGTTTAATCACACTGACGGCACGTGCCTGGAGGCTCCTGACAGGAAGCTGATGCTGATGCTTCAAACCTGCAGCATCAATACTGCGTCCCGATCACTCACGCCGGCTCACTGGCTCAGTCTCCATGGTGAAATACCCAAAAACAGGAATCTGTATCTATCTAGTAATTAGCATCTTGTGTTAGAAAAGTTCATCAGGCTCCTGTTGTTGGAGCGACCACATTGTCTTCAGTGCCGTCGGGACCAAACCAGATGCAAGCTGGGATCATGCTGGGTCTGATACTGTTGTGCGTGCATGTGTGTTGTGTTTCCCACAGCTCACAAGGTGGCAATCAAACCACAGAAATACAGTACCACCCCTCATTATGGACATATTTAACCTGTAAAGGCTCATTTACATTTATTTATTAAGCAGAATGCCATAAAAGCCAGGCAAACAGCAAATTACCTGAGTTCCACTTGAGTACTCATGCGAGATATACAGCATACATTAGTGTAATGTCATCACATTACAGGTGGCTGCCCCTGGTGGTTAGTCGAGGAACTGCACCGCTATGTTTACTTTCCCTCCTTCCGGCTCGTTTTTCCCCGTTCATGTTACTCGTTTCTTTTTCATACGCCTGTAAGCCTGGCCCCTAAGGAAGATTGTCAATATTATAAGCTGTTTATTCATATTTTCTGTCGTATCTAAGTAGCATTTTTTCTGTTTTACTGTATAGTTCTTCCCCTTCAACTTCCCGTCCTCCTTTTGTGCTTGAAAAAGAGAAAAAATTGTTCTGAATTCTTTGTGCTGTGTTCTGTCCCTCTCTCCCACAATCATAACCAGAAATCTTAAAATGCATCCGATGACATAACTGGCGAGGATCTGAACAATACAGGGGTACAGTTGTGAAGTCCAGCGCAACAAGCACCACATCGCTATTTTATTGAACTAGGTAAAATTGCCTGTCTCGTCTTAGGGATCATGACGTTCCTTTTGGTTAACTGTGGACTGGTTAATTCGGTGCAACTTGTTATACAGGGAGAGACTGATAGCCACAGATCGTTCATCAGTATGATTTTAAGCAGTTTTTTTTAGAAGCGATTAAAACACGCGGAAGGGTCAGGGGTTTCAAGGTCCGCGGATCGGATGTTGGGAACCTCTAGTGTTTGAAAAGGGTCTTTACTTTTACCTGCAATTATCCCTTTGTCCACAAGGGGGCAAACCTACATAACTGAATAAATGTATGTTGGCATTATATAGCTGTTATAGGAAGAAGGATTGCCATACAGAATAAGCAAGATCCTTCTATTTAATTTAACTTTTTCAGTACTCCTCACTCACTGATCTTAATTGTTACTTTCTGTTGTGCTGATAGGTGTCTGTATCTTATCATTAATGTTTACTATTTGCATAACTACCTTTATATTATTACCATTTGCACAACTGACTGTACACTGTATATTTATTGTTAACATTTGCACTTTGTACCATCTGCACTTGTCGATTTGTCTCTGGCCTTGTCAGTTTGTTCTGTGTCTTTTTATCTGTCTTTTTGTATAGTATGTGTATAATTTGTGTAATTGGACGCTATGCACACCAATGAGCGAGAAACTGCATTTCAGTTCTCCTGTATGTCTCGCATGTAGCTTCTTTATGAACATGAGAAATCTACGTTAGCAATATTAAAGATTGTGGAAAGGCAATTAAGACTCTGGCATGGGCGAACAGGCTGTAAATCAGTGGAGTGTTATGGCATGGTGTCAGTGGGTAGACAGGCTGTTTATCAATGGAGTGCTATGGCATGGTGTCAGTGGGTAGGACGACTGTTTATTAATGGAGTATTTTGGCATGGTGTCAGTGGGTAGAAAGGCTGTTTATCAATCGAGTGTTATGGCATGATGTCAGTGGGTCGGACAGATGTTTATTAATGGAGTATAATGGCATGATGTCACTGGGTAGGTCGGCTGTATATCAATGGAGTGTTATGGCATGGTATCAGTGGGTAGGATGGCTGTTTATCAGTGGAGTGTTATGGCATGGTGTCAGTGGGTAGGATGGCTGTTTATCAGTGGAGTGTTATGGCATGGTGTCAGTGGGTAGGATGGCTGTTTATGAGTGGAGTGCTATGGCATGGTGTCAGTGGGTAGATTGGCTGTTTATCAATCGAGTGCTATGGCATGGTGTCAGTGGGTAGATCGGCTGTTTATTAATGGAGTATAATCAGTGCTTGAAGTGGGCCGGAACGCAGCGGAACGCAGTTCCGGAACTTCTGTATCCTAAAGACTTTATTTTTTTTTTCACCGCACAAATGTCAAATGTCGGAAAATTAGAGTTCCTGCACTTATTTTTTCCCACTTCAAGCACTGAGTATAATGCCATGGTGTCAGTGGGTAGGATGGCTGTAAATAAATGGAGTGTTATGGCATGGTGTCAGTGGGTAGGACGACTGTTTATTAATGGAGTATTTTGGCATGGTGTCAGTGGGTAGGATGGCTGTAAATAAATGGAGTGTTATGGCATGATGTCAGTGGGTAGGACAGATGTTTATTAATGGAGTATAATGACATGGTGTCAGTGGGTAGGATGGCTGTAAATAAATGGAGTGTTATGGCATGGTGTCAGTGGGTAGACAGGCTGTTAATTTAATTTAATAAAATGAAAGTAAAAGAAAATTATTTTCTGTATTATTATTACAGTATCACAAAGCCAACTGTATTGTCTGAAATTGTAGTTTCATTAAATTATTTGCACATGAAATCATTTTGATGTTCTTGTTGCAGAACTTCAACTATTATTTGTCAATAACTGTCATGAACGCAAAGCACGGCGGAAGGATAATCCACAGTGCAGCTCTTAGACAAAAGGGATTTTTATTTAACAACTAGACTCACACAGGTGACCAGAAAACCACAAGGGATCAAATCAAGCAGGGAAACAGGGACTTCAGGGCAAACATAAAGCAAACAAATTTGTACTCTTAAACAAAAAAACATAAAAGAACCAGGAGCAGAAATACACAGCAACGAAAAATAAAACAGCAACTAAACAGAGCACAAACACACTCAATGACCAAGTAAAGAACTGAGCATGGGCAGACACTTAAATACATACACAATGAGGATCAACAAAAGACAGCCTGAAACCTATGACAAAATGAAAGTGGGGATGATAGAAGCTCCTACTTAGGCCATTAAGCCATGCTGCAGCCCTGAAAATGGGGTGACACACTAAGGACAATGAGATGGCCAGTGACACCTACTGGCCAAATGGGAAAGTGACATACAGAATGGGGTGGGACAGGGACCAAACCTGATCAATAGCAGCTCTGACCATTTGAAATACTGAACAGTAACCATCGATTGTTTTAAAGAATGTTGAAGGCCTGACCCAATGATCAAAAAGTCTGAAGCCTGTAGGTAACAATCCCGAGCAGGGTTGTAATAAAGATTAATATTTTCAAATCTGTATGTGTCACATCCGTGATGCCAGAACTTGTTTAAGGGTGCAGACATTCTTATCAGTTTATCATCAATTTTGACCTCGTTAATTTTGACTCTCCTGATGTTTTTTCCAGTACAGTCAGCAGGGGAAGCTATTTCACAAGGTGATTACCCAGCAGTTAAAATAACAGCAGTCGTTTAATACGTGAGTCCAACCCTTTATAAAAGCAAAGGGTGTACCTATGTAAATTGGGACCCTCCATTCATTTCTATGGGAAAAACCATAATGCAAGTCATAACACCTTTAACCCTTTTTACTTTTTTGATTGCATTCACAGATTTTAAGGTTATCCAAATGGGAACCTGAAACACCTGTTTCACCTTCCCCAAGGAAGTTTCAGGTTTTACCACACTTTGGGGACAAACCCACACAAACACACACACACATTTGCACGCGCAGTCATGTAATCATGTCTTTTTGGCGACTGCTGACACACACACATAAAGTCAGTGATTTAGAAATGCCCATTCACAGAGTCATGTGCTTCTGTAGCAAAAGAGGTATGAGGAAACCTGCAAAAAACAGGGAGAGCATGCAAACAAAGATAGGGATAGGATTTAACTCCCCGCCCTCCGGCCATAGAGGTATTTAGAGACTCAATTGAGCCTGTACATATATATATATATATATATATATGAACATATACAGTGTGTGTTATGGAAAATATACACATACATTATGGCTGTTTTTGTTAAGTGTGCATTCTTATCTACAAAGCCAACACATTGGTTAATGGTTACCTCTGTGTGTTGGTGCGTACTTCTGGCACCAACCACCAAAGCAAATTCCTTGTATGTGTGAACGTACTTGGCAATAAACCCCGATTCTGATTCTGATTCTGATTTAACACCCCACTAAGTGGACCAGGCCCAGAGTCCCACACACTGACTTTCTTATTAATGAGCCTCCGTTTCAGGCGTCACTCTTTGCAGGGAGGCGGGCTCTCACTGGCACAAACTAGGCAGTGCCCGGGCCACACTGGCTGCTTTCTGACAGTGATGCAGCCATATTTATGGAAGAATACGGCTTTAAGGAAGGAACCAGGCCACACGATTACCGCTCTTTTCCCATTTTCCTGGAAGACTACTCATGCTCTTATTGACGCAGATGCACTAATGGGTTTTTTATCTGTGTCATCAAGCAGCAAAAACTTGCCCAGTATTCTGCACAGTGTCCGGTGGCAAGATCATATTTATCTTAATGCAGTGTGATAGATTCTCATCGGTGAGAGACCTGGCTTCTCTTTTGAATATTAAGTGTTTCTAAATTTTGCTGATGTACTTATAGAGCAGCTTATTGATCTTGTATGTAGTCAGTGTGTTAACACAACGTGCAGGTAAGGTAACGCGGCCCAGCATTTTCACAAGGATCAGGCACAAAAGATGTTGTTGACGGTGCCTTCATGACCATCAGGCTACTGAACTGCTGAAATACTGAACACTTGAAATCTGTTCCTTCTCAGTCACTTTAAAATCTAAAGTCACTTTAAACTTACCTCTTGTGCATATGCAGAACTGTATATATACCAGTACCAGTGTATATACCGGTACATGTACACACTACCCTCTTTTGTATTATAGTATTTCATAAGTACTTGCAAACACTAAACACCCTGTAGTATGTACTCTTTTATTTTACTGTTTACTACTTGTTCTACTTTGCTCATGTGTTTTATTCTACTCAACTGTTACTTTTTTGCTGTTAAATGTTATTTTACTGTGGAAACTTGAGGGGGTTCTGAGTCCAAGAAATTTCATTATAGGTAATGCTGTTCCATTGTTATCAGTATATGACAGTAAACTTGCAACTTGCTAATACATCATTTTACTGTGCTTGCTGCTTTGTTTGTAATAATAATAATTATTATTATTATTATAATAAATTAATCGTATATAGTGCCTTTCACAAACAAGCAAAAAATCTAAGCAGTTCACAGGGTTGGCAATATGTGTGTAAGTTTTATTACCTTGTGAATAGTCTGCTGGGTTTGAATACTACCCCAATACTTTTGATGTAGCTAATTTTAGGTTTATAATGGAATAATATCCTTCTGAGACCCCACCCATTCATTTATGTCCATTGTAGTGGACATTTTACTTTTGCATTTATCTTTTCACTGATGTTAGGAAACGTATTTATTCCTGTTGTGCACTAGAGAGGACATGCTGTCAAATTAAAAATAAAAATGAATTAGAAAAAAATCTAAATTGTAAGATGTCTTATTTCCTCCAAAGACAAATATCCTAAAATTGAAGGACACTTTTTTCCTTTGGTTTCAGGAGGATATAGATTTGTTGTAAGATTTCTTGCATAAGCGTGACAGTCTGAAAGCATGAGTGTCACACCAGATGCGTGAGAGTTGGTAACCCTGAGCTCAGGAAGAGAAATAATCTTTAAACAGGAAGGTCTTTAAGTCAGATTTAAAAGTACAGAATGAAGAACAGTCACAGAGAGACTGAGGAGGAGGGTTCCCGAGTTTGGGCCTGGTGTGAGGGACAAGGAGCCAGATGACCTGAGAGTGCAGGGGGGCAGTAAGGGGTCAGATGATAAGAGGTGCAAGGTCATGTAGCACTTTGAAGTTGAGTAACAACATTTTCAATTTGATACTTAACCAGTGTAAGTATGAGAAAATAGGGGTAATGTGAGCAGAGTGCTTGTTATGGATTCTGTCGATTCAGGTTTAAAGGCCCAAGAGGTCATAGGGTCACTGGAGGCTCAATGGCAACAGTGTTCCCCTCCATCACCTGCCACCCCCCCCCCCAAATGTCTCCTGCCCTTGCACTCAGCATGGTGCCAGTTTGTTTCTCATGGAAGAGAATAAAGATGTGCCCCTCCCAGTCTGGATAACTGGGGGGGGCTGGTCCCTGAAGAAGACTGGTCCAGGGCTGTGGGGTGGCACAGTAAGTTTCCTGTCTGACCCAGCTCAGGTGTCCCGTGGGAGTGCCACTGGTGCCACCGGTTCCGGCAGGCCAAATGGTGGTGGTGGGGGGGGGGGGGCAGTACTGGGGCCAGTAGCCCGAAATCGCCACCGTCAATGGGCTCCATATCAGCCCTGCCCCTGCTGCTCTCTCTCACTCACACGCTCTTTCTCTTTCACTCTCTCTAGCCCCACGTCCAGAGTGCTGGCCATTCAGTGACCAAGAATGGGGGTGGGCAGGGCTTAGGATTTGTGAATGGGCCCTCTGATTCATGAATACCCCTCTGTTGATGAAGTTTAAATCACAGCATCGGACAGACAGAGAAAGAAAGGAAACTTGTGTCCCGCCTGGGGCAGATGTAGCTCAGACACCGGCTGCGGGCTCACTGAGACACTGTTTCTGGAGGAAGCAGAAAGCCATCTCCCAGGCTTCTAATGCAGCTGTAGGGGAGGGGGGTGGGAGACTGGGACCTGTGTGGGAGCCTGACCACCGAATCAGAGGCATCCCAAATGCAGAGCACGACAGCCGTGCATCTAGCTCACGGTTCCCCCCTTCCGGAAAATCTGTGGCTGTTTTAGTAGCTGCATGTCGGCATTGATGGCGGCTCACCTGCCGCACTGAATAAACGGCCCAAAACTCTGAAAGTGAGACTTGTTTTCCGCACTGACTTTATTTACATTCCGGGTGCCTGTTTCTGCACGCAGGTGCTCTTGCTATGAATCACGCCATGGGAACATTCAGCCCCCAACAGCGTCATGGGAGAGGATGCGGAACTTTACTGCGGAAATTCACTTAGAAGACTATTTTGTGGATCTTCACTGAGGACAGGGTGTATGGATTTATGAGAGCAGTTTCTCTCCCCTATCTGAATTTGAAATATCTTGTTAAATACCTTGTGTTGGGAGTTTCCAAACAAACCCTTTCTCCATTGTAGCATCGCCCAGCTTCAGCAGCGGTTACCTACAGTAAACAGTAACCAGAATCGCTGTATAAGGAGCAGAGACTTCAGCACATCTTGTTAAGTTCTAACTAGGTCAGTAGCCCTTCAGCACGGGTTGCCTGGAGGCCAATATTTCTATAGAGCTCATTAACGGCATCCTTTAATTACATTTAAGGACACTGAAAAACTCAAGGTTGCTCCATTATAGTTCATTTTCCTCATTTTGTCTCCTCTTCTTTTGTTTTTCTGCCTCGGTTTCTTGCTATTTGTCTATCAAATTTGCCCTCTTGTTTCTGGATTAAATGAAGCACATGTCTGTTCCCATGGATGCGGCCTGTTTACCACAGCATTGTGGTAAGTAATGACTATACCCACAATTATTCCGGTGATGAAGAATTGGAGAGCACACTGTTGATCTGCACTTTATCTTGATGGACAGTAGAGTTCTGAGCTCTGAATTTAAAAAATGGCAACAGATTATATGTAGTGAATGCTGTGTGGATTCCTGGTATGGTAAATACATGAACTAGCAAACCTTCAGGCCTTGCCTCAAGAAACAAAGAATAAATGAGGAGAAATAAAGATTAATTGATCTTTGTCGATCTGCTTTGCTGATCTGATTTAACTCAGACGAAAATTTAACCATATTCGTTTTAATATTGTTTTTCACACCTTAAATGAACAAAACAGGATTTTATTTTACCTCTTGTAATGTCAGTTTATCTTTCTTGCCTAATCACAAAGGAAAAAGTATCTTGTCCTACATACTGACCTTCTCTAATTAAAAAAAAATCCTCAGAGATTTCCTGCCTAACAATAAAAAACATGTTAATTTATCCAATGGAAACCTGGGCTATGATATCTGTCCTACCTCAGTATTGGTCACTCAATCTTTATCGGTTTGATTCTTATCAGTGGTCCTGTGTCCTGTGAAAGGTTAAATTATGGCTTCGGGAAGATTTGTGGCTCACCCAACCAAACCCTTCCATCATGCATCTAATTGCTTTACTTTTTGTTTAGGAACACACCCAATCCCTGACATCTGTGTTTAGTATGTTGTGTAGATGGACTGTCCTTTTGACCTTTAACATTTCTCTTTCCTTTGTGTATTTGTGCAATACAGTGGCTCAGTGGGCAGTGGCTCCTGGACTGTAGACTTCAATCCCACCTCCTCTCTGTATGTGTGGAGTTTGCACGTTAAGCTAATTGGAGTCTCTGGAGTGCCCCTAGTGTGTGATTGAGCTTGTGTGCCCTGTGATGGGCTGGCATCCTATCCAGAGTACCCCATGTTTGTCCCCTGTGCTGTGTGGGATTGGCTCTAGGACCTTCAGTAACCCCAACCATCATAAGTGGTTAGAAGATGGATTCAGCCCAGGTTTGAGAGTGGTTTAATTCCCACACGCACTATCAGAAAAAGGTACCAGTTTATACCTTTGCTTGTCACTGGGGCTGTACCCTCAAGGGTCTGACAGTTGTACCCTAGCTGTAGGTAAATGTATCTTGTAAGGTACAGAAATGGACTATGGGGAACATTTTCGTTCCATTGGGTTATATTAATATTGTTTGTACGTTGAGGATTGTTCCTTCCATTTCTGTCCTTTAAAAGGTACATTTACTTACAGCTATAGGGTACAATTGGCAGCCCCAATAATAAGCAAAGGTACAAATTGGTACCTTTTTTCTGAAAGTACAGTTAAGGGGGTAATAAGATATGGAAGATTCTACAGATTGGTCTGAAAACACAGTAAAGAGACAGGGTACCCTAGCTTCTCCGCATGTACAGGAGAATACAGTGCGGCTCTAATATCACAAAACCAATCATCACACCCCACTGCACATGTCCAGTGGTATCAGGTGTCAGTGAGCAGAAGTGACGTAGGAGTCGGCGGAGAGTCTGGGGAGTTACGTTTCTGAACACCTTGTGGAGGCATTGCCAGGAAGCTTCGGCCAGCGTGGGAGTCTCAAATTATGGCAATGAATTAGTCATTCAGGAAGAAGTGCTGGCCTGTCTCCTGAGTGACCCTAGGATGATCGTGCATGGTGTCATTTAAAGACAATTGTGGGAATTTTCCTGTGTTACCAAATGCATACCTACAACACTAACTGTATCACTGGAGATACACTGGAGATACTGACTATACCTCCCCTTTGTTTTATAGTTCTCTTATTCCCCTCTCTCCTGAGATATTGTGGACAAGTTTTCTTTTCACATAAATAATACTGTTTTTGTTTCAGGTTTGAAAGCACTCAGCATTGCTGATTAATCTTTATGTTGCTTGGTTTTTCAGTTTTAGTCCATGGGGTGTTTGCCGTCGCCATGGCGACTAAGTGGCAGGCATGCTGTGCGCCCGCACTGCTCCCTGGCCCCCAGTTAGAGCGCAGTGACGAGCAGCAGGGTGGAACCCCACCGTGTGACGTGAATGGGGCAGTCGACCTCTGACCCCGGGAGACCTGCTAATGCAGGTAGATCCGCATGGCCGCCATCATGTTCATGTCACACGCTCGGACGAGGGCTGAAAAAGGGGAGGCCTGCCAAGGCCCTCGGGGGCTTTGCGAATCAATAAGAGGGGAGGCCTGCCTTCACTTCAAGTGGGAAGGGGATCTCCTAAAAACCTTGTGTGTGTGGTTTTGCAGTTATTACATTCTGGGGACCAGATTCCCTTCACAATATAATAAAAACCTGTAACCTTTTACCTTCTGGGAACTTTTTTTCAGTTACGCCCATAAAAATGAATGTCAGCATAAAGATATGAATACGTGGACTGTGTGTGTTTGGGGGGGCTGGTTGTATATATTTGTGATGGTCATTGGGGGGGGTGTTTGATTTTGTGATGGTAATTTTTTTTTGTAAACTCAACCAATCTGTACCTGCAATCACGAGCTAAAAACCCCAAATGTCTTTCGTTTGTTACTTATAGTTAATGTCAGGGCTGGGTAGGGGGGTTAAGGTCATCATTGCTGTGATTAGGGTCTTGCCCACAAGGATATGAATACAAAAATGTATTTTTGCGCATGTGCATGTGCGTGTGCGTGCGTGCGCGCGAGTGTGTGCGTGCGTGTGCGTGTGCGTGCATGTGCGTGCGTGTGCGTGTGTTTGCGTGTGCGTGTGTGCGCGCGCGTGTGCGTGCATGTGTGTGCGTGTGTGTGCGTGTGTGCGCGTGAATGTGTGCGTGCGCGTGTGTGCGTGCGTGTGTGTGTGCGCGTGTGTGCGCGTGTGTGTGTGCGTGTGTGTGTACGTGCGTTTGTGTGGGTGCGTGTGTGTGTGCGTGTGCCTGCGTGTGTGTGCGTGTGTGTGCGTGCGCGTGTGTGTGTGCGCGTGCGTGCGTGTGTGTGCACGTGCGTTTGTGTGGGTGCGTGTGTGGGTGCATGTGTGTGTGCGTGTGCCTGCATGTGTGTGCGTGTGTGTATGTGCATGTGTGTGTGTGCGCGCACATGTGTGTGTGTGTGTGTGTGCGTGCGTGTGTGTGTGTGTACGTGTGTGTTAGTGTGCGTGTGTGTTAGTGTGCGTGTGTGTGTGTGCGTGTGTGTGTGTGTGTGTGCGCAAGGAATAAACTTAATCTGGTACAGCGACAGGCTGTGAGACAGGGGCCCTAAAAATTAAGAAAATAAATGGATTAGTCTGGGTTTTTGCGGCCCAATATGATATGCTTTCATGGGGCCCAAAATCTTCTGCAGCTCCCCCCCCGACAGACAATAACACATGGAACACTGACAACCAGCCTCACACCCTAGCGCACATATATTCAGCAAAATACAGAGAAATGCGCAGGTCTTACTGGGTACCTGCGATCAGTGGATCTGGCAGCCATTCCTGCCAGGAAGCTGCCCCAAGCACGACGCCCCGTGGTTCCTGGGGGCTGAGCAACCCCAAGCGGCAGCCGCTCTTCCCCAACTATGATTCAGCTCCAGTGGCTCAAACCGCCAGCTGTATATATTGCGCGCCACTGCGCCCCAGGCAATGCAAGGTGGACCTTATATGGAGGCCATCAGTCAGACTCCCTGTTTAAACACCTGCCACCGGGCAGCAAGTGGAGATCACACAGTACACATTCACACCCTGGCAACTCCATTACTGCTGAATAATCTATACAATGTGTGCATACCGTACACAAAGCCTTCTCTTTATGCTTTAAATTCATATCCACACCATTGTGAGTTTTAAGAGCAGCTGCTTGAAGCTCTACCTTCATTCTGAACTGCCATTAGCTCCGCCCAGTTCCTCTTTACAAGAATCAAATACTCCTCTCTAGGGGGTTAATGGATCTCATTCACAAATGCAAAGATTAAAAACTACAATGTTTTTGTTTACTAACTCTTTCTTTCTATTTCTTTTCAGACTCACCTTAGAAATACGTGCATTTTATTTTAGGTAACTGATTTGCTGCAGCCCACCACAGGGCAGAGTCTGAGTAAATCAGCCCGCATGGTTCAAAATTTGCCATTTTCTGCCTCATCTCCAGGAAGTGATGTACCCATTTCGGAAAGTTAGCTTACTCGGAAACAGGTGGGAATTCCCCAGAAGGACAGCTGATCCTGGGGTTATGAAACTTTGTGGATCACTGAGCGTTTGCCAGCTGAGTGACCTCCCGGTGACCTCTGTGTGAAGGCGGAAAATGTTCGTGCAGAGATGAAGAGGAGAGAGGTTTTGTAATGGCAGGTTGGGCTGACAGGAATGGCCTGACTCAAAAGACCAAGCGCCCTTGCAGGTGCAGACCGGGTTTTTGTTTAGGGGCTATTCCAGCCTTCAGCTGTGGGCAGCCCCTCTTCCACCTGGCTAATGGCATTCCTGCCTCCCGCACATGGCCTGCCCCTGTGCCCTGCACATGCAAGCAGAAAGCGCACACAGCACAGGTGAAGAGTAGGCACTCACACGCACACTACTCCACACGCAGCACAGGTGAAGGGTAGGCACTCACACACACACTACTCCACACGCAGCACAGGTGAAGAGTAGGCACTCACACTCCTCCACACGCAGCACAGGTGAAGAGTAGGCACTCACACTCCTCCACACACAGCACAGGTGAAGAGTAGGCACTCACACTCCTCCACACACAGCACAGGTGAAGAGTAGGCACTCACACGCACACTACTCCACACGCAGCACAGGTGAAGGGTAGGCACTCACACACACACTACTCCACACGCAGCACAGGTGAAGAGTAGGCACTCACACTCCTCCACACGCAGCACAGGTGAAGAGTAGGCACTCACACTCCTCCACACACAGCACAGGTGAAGAGTAGGCACTCACACTCCTCCACACACAGCACAGGTGAAGAGTAGGCACTCACACGCACACTACTCAACACGCAGCACGGGTGAAGAGTAGGCACTCACACGCACACTACTCAACACGCAGCACAGGTGAAGAGTAGGCACTTACATGCACACTACTCCACACGCAGCACAGGTGAAGAGTAGGCACTCACACGCACACTACTCCACACGCAGCACAGGTGAAGAGTAAGCACTCACATGCACATTACTCAACACGCAGCACAGGTGAAGAGTAGGCACTCACACTCCTCCACACGCAGCACAGGTGAAGAGTAGGCACTCACACGCACACTACTCAACACGCAGCACAGGTGAAGAGTAGGCACTCACATGCACACTACTCCACACGCAGCACAGGTGAAGAGTAGGCACTCACACTACTCCACACGCAGGTATATCTGGACACTCCAAAAAAGAACCTGATTCTAATATCAAGATCACGGGCAGATGCGGGTGAATGACCTCCATGGCTCAGTATAAAGCATTTACAGGAGCCTGACATCAGAGGAGGCGGAGCTAAGAACGAGCCCAGAGACATTCCTGAGCCCCCCCCCATGGCCCCCCACTGTTCTATCCCACCCCAGTAATTTGCATACAGATGTCTTGCGCAATCCATCCATCTCATCAGCTGCTTGCCGCCCCCCCACTTCCACTCTCTCTGCTAACTGCCAGGGTCAGTGGATGCTGTAGATGAATGGAGGATGGGGGGTGTGTGTTTGGGGGCATCATCGGCCACCCAGGCTCACCAGCTATTTGCCCACTGTTGCCGCCGCCTGGCGTCACGACCGCCGGCAGATTCCGCAGCTCTCTGCTTACAGCTCGCGGCTGTGGAAATTTCCGACTTTATTAACTCATCTGGCTGCTTTATTTCCCTTCATATCAGAGCCGTGGCAGCGATGGGGTCCATGGGAAGGGGGGAGAAGCTTTAGGAGGCTGTGGAGGAAAGCGAGAGCCTTTTCATGAAGGAGAAGGGGGGTGTGGTGAGGGGGAGCTTGGGGTCTGATTGGAATGGGGAGGGAGCTGGGTGGAGATGGGGGTGCTTTGTACCCTTATTCATGCGACAAGCCTCTCTTCACCTCTTCAGACAAGCCACGTATACTTGGGGGGCATCTGCTAGGCTGGTTTTATTGGGCTTAACTGCAGCTCTATGCTGCACCACTGACTGCAGGTTTGTTTTTCTTCAATTATGTTTTTTTTTTCCTTTTGGGATGTTTCAACATATCATTTTTGGGATTTTTTTTCTTCAGTCTGCAATATAAGGTGGATTTCAAAGTGAATTTAAATTCTACTTAGATCAAAAGTAAACTAATGCCTAATAGTACTGTTTATTGATTTTTTCTTGTTGTTGTTTGCAGCAAGTAACAGAATGAGAGAGAGAAAACAATCATTACATTGGCAGTAACTTCTTTGTGATTCCTATTAAAAATTTACCGAAAGTTAACATTGAATTTTACATTTTTGAGAACTATTAATATTTAGATGAGGCAGCAGTTATATGGTTGCCAATTCATAGAGCTAATTCATACTTTCATAATTCAGCATGACAGAGAATTTATTGGCACTGAAACACGGACGCTTAAAAACCCCAGTCTCTCAAAAATGCTTCGACTTTTCTGCTTGCACTCTGAAAGTGCATGTTTGGTTTGATTTAATACTTGAGATTACCAAGCTTTTTCCGTCGGTTTTTCCTGCCCACAGTGCAGCCTTAGATAAATAAATAATTGGAAACAGTGGAAGCAGGCCAGGCTGATATTACCCACAGTGACAGCTGGCTTCTGAAACCAGGGCTTTTCTTTCACACGCACACGGACACACGCGCAGTAGAGCGCACGCGCGCGCACACACAGACACACACACACACACACACTCACACTCATACAGCCTGTCCCCCTGTATTCCATGCATTCTGGCCTCGCCCCAAAGTGTGGCAGCTTTTGTGATTGTAATGAGGTCTTGTCTGTGAAGTGGGGGCTTCTAGCTACCGTCGGCAGGGTCTTTATTCAGTCCTCTTGCTGCTTCATTGGGAGGGGGGAACGGGGAGGGTGTTGAGAGGTGGAGTTTACCCTCAGACAGACAAGGATCACTGGCCTTGTGTCCTCAGACAAACCGTGTTATGCTCCAACTTGACTTGACTTGTTCTTCCTGGATTTTTCCCTTCCCTAAAATCCCAGCCTCCAGAATCAGAACACTGATGTGTTTTATTTGAAAACAACTATCTGAATCTTTTATTAAAAGCAACTTACAGAAGAGAGAGGAGTCGTAATTTATGTGCACTCTCTGGGACTCAAACCCACAACCATTAGGCTATTAGCACAATGCACTACTTCTGCAGCTACAGGAAGTCTAACAGCACTGTTGTTACCTCATCAATTTTCTCTTAAAGTATTTTTGTGAAAACTGATGAGTAAAAACAACATCAGATGCATTTGTGTTAAATTGGTTTATGCTCTTTTTTTCCCTGTAATCCATGCATTTTGGCTGAATGTTTCTTTATCCGGCCGTGTTTGGACTCCCGCTGCAGCCGACTGATAACGAGGTCTGGGCACAATAATGAAGCCATCATGAGCGTCTGCGGGGCACGGGGCAGCGTGGAAGCTCCCATCTGTACACAGTCGCTGTGTGCGCAGGATAATTACTGCAGCTTCACCTTTGTGAAGTCGACTGGACCGGCATCTCTGAAGAACCCGAGACGGCAGGACAAAAACACCAAAAAAGCAGCGACGGCCATGTTGCAGGATAACGAATCTCTTAATGCCGCTGACACCGCCTGCCGGTTCATAGTTACCTTGTGATCGTAGTTGCAGAACGTGTTTCTGAGTGATGCGATGTGGCCCATTTTCTCATCCTGACTCAATGTGATATCCGAGTTGTGTTGAGATTTGCCAAGTTAACTTTTAAACAGGGTAAAGAGGTCACAGATTCCAGCAAGCAATCTGCAGTCAGCACTGGACTTCACTTAAATGCTTTTATTAGCAATAATAAAGGCTTACAGCTACACAGTATTGCTGACTTCCATTATGATTTCAAAGTGTTTTACAACAAAAATGCATAGTGAAGTTGGAGTAAACGGAAGAGTGGGCCAGCAAGACTTTAACCAATTCTGGAAAAAGGACAAATTAAAAAGGAAAATGGCCAGAACGCATCTCGCCAGTGTGCAGTTTCCAAAAATCCAGACAGGGCAGACTGGGCAGAGTTGCTAGGGAAATTGGAAGTTGGGGGGTTGGTTTGAAAGCCCTTCATTGGAGAGTGGATGATTTTTGGGGGGAGGGGGGGTAGGGTTGTACTGAAAGTTAATAGGTTAACGAGCATTTGGTGTGCATGTGGAATATTAGGGGGTGCCTGGCTCTTTCGGCTGAAAAGGGACCGGAGGTGTGGGGAAAGCCGGTACTCTGATTGGTGCAGATATTCCATTCATGGCAGCCGGTGTCTCTAATGAGTGCCTGGCCCCTTTCAACCTCTCTCCTGTCCCCTTGCCATGGCAACCAGTACGGGGCGTCATTATCTGGCAGGGCCATCTGTCGATAGGGGCACTCAGTCTGTGCAGATTCAAACAGGGCAAAGTCCACTATTTACTGGGGCCGGGAGCACATGGAGACAGTGGCCGAGGAAGAGGAGAGGGGAAGAGAGGAGGGATCACGGAGACGACAGGGGGTGGAACCCCCCAGAACAACGAAATATAAGCATTTCACAGCTGGGGTGAGGCTGAAGAAACACCCAGTGGAATTGGTGCTGCTGAGGCGATTCACAGGAAGACTTTTTATATGGATTTGCTAACACTGTTAACAAAAATTTGTTTAGCTTATATCTAAGTTTACATTTAGGAGAGACCTCACTGCTATAAGCTGTAAATCCACAGACAGATGATCAACATTGTTTAAGTGATAAAATGTAGGGTAAATAAAGAATAATCCACCAATCAACAGAAATGTGAATTATACAAATAAATAAATATGTTAGAATTCTACTTGCTCACTTAACCAGAGAAAACAAGGACAGTGAAGGTGGAATCATGTACTGTCTGCACACCACCCCAGACTCAAACAAGTCTTTCACAAAGACAGAGTGAGCTTTGGTTTGATTTGGCCTGTGAGAGGCATTTTGACATGTCATCCGAGTTGTTCCACAGGGGCACTGGGGAAAATGAGAGACATGGTACCCTACAGCCCAGTGACACTTTAGCGCCTTGGGGTTTGTGCTGTTCTCCATTCCTTGCATCATGCAGAGTTTTATTATGACACAGTGGTGACAGCTCAGCTTTGAATTACCAGCACCATCACTGCTAAAGCTCATCCTTATATGCTATAACTATGCCCGTAGCATAACTGTAACATGTATAATGTGATTTCAAAGTGTGTATCTATCTATTCCACCGTCTATCCAGCTTCTAACTGCATGTGCTGGTAAGAGTTGTGAGGACTTGGAGCCTATCCAAAGAAATCTAGGGCAAAAGGCTGCTGTGGACTCTGAAGCGCATAAACATTAGAAATATGTGATGAGTTTTTATTAATAGATGAATACATTTAGTTGCGTATTTTATTATTACTATTACTGTATATTAGGGTGCTTTAAGATTTGACAGATTGAGTTCCCACTTGCCCTTTTGCGTATGTCTGACTCCATGCTGTCCGTTGTCCTTCTGCTGGCTTGTCTCTGTGAAATTGCCTGGCACGTATATCTCCCACACGTCTGTGGAAGCATATTTTTGGCGCCAGTGCTCCTGTCTCCTGCCTGAGCTGAAAGTTGAACGGCAAAGTACGGACCCAGAGGAACATCTCCAAAAGCCACTTAGCTCTAAATTGAATATTGACTGAAACTTTATCTGTAGATACATTGACAAGCACACTGAGTTACACACTGTGTTGGCATATGGACTGGTACAATGACAAGGAAACTGGAAGGAAGCACAAACGGATACAATGTCAATACTTTGTTACCTATTTTGATAATGAGCATAATTTACTTCAATGTAATTTCTTTACCTAATTAAACTTAAAATAATATATTCATAATCACAATTTTCGATATTACGAATATTTATTTAATAACGTATATTATTAGCTTTTTATGCGAAGAGCATTTTAAAAGCTGAGTTAATTTGGGGTCAATTCGTGGAAAGGCCTTTGACAAAAGTATCTATGAGAAATCCTAGTGAGATTCTCTTCTTTACTAGTATAGTATACCACATGTCCTTTGTGTTTGTTTTGAATGGTCATTGTTAAGGAACGCTTGGGAGGTGTGTAGTCGTGATTGGCTGTAAAAGTGGCTTCTCAGGCTCGTCGAATGATTTCTTGTCTCTGATTGGTTGAGTAAGTGAGCCCCGCCCGACTGGTAACTTGTCTTCTTACACGCGCAACTTTCGCAAGAACTAAGTAACTTCTTAGTAGTTGATGGTGGTTTGCAGAAAAATAACCACCGCAAAGATGAGGCTCTGTGGAACTTTTCTAGGTTAGTACACAAACGTTTTCTTTTCTTAACTTCTTTTCTTCACGTCTCAGTTTACGCCTGCGCGTTTCGTGCTCGCGAGTTCCAAAGCTGGCTTATTAAGTTTCTTTCAAAGCTTTGATTTAGAAACTTAGCACTAATGTTCACTCTTAAGGCTTATATTTATATGAATTGTATAGAAAATGCATTGCATTATATTTGTACTTATGTTCCGTACTGTTAGAAAGTTTTAACATTGTTAAATGGATAACCTGTTCAATGGACGCATTGTAATTTTTGTACAGTCGGAAATTATGCAACTCGGACTTTGTGATTTATTTTTGACCATAGTTTATTTGAAAACTGGCAACGAGTATCCGCATTGATGTAAACTTTAAAATAGTTTCATGTTTAATATTGATGTTTAACAAGCGCGTCTAAGAAATATCAGGCCAAAGATTCTGTGAATAAAACAGGTTAAAATTTGTTTGAATAAATTAAACGCTAATCCGATTCAAAAAGATTACCAAATCACACTGATATTAGACCGATGTCTTTTAAACGTGTCAGCGGGTGAAATGAGTTGTGGAAGAAACTTTGATACGGGCAACGCTCGAAGTTGTAGTTTACTTTTGACCTTCTCGAGTGCTCGTCCTAAACGTTTATCCCCTCCAGACACGAACAGACAAAGAAGACGCTGTTTCTATTGGGACTTGAGGCTCAACAGCGTGGGGACAGCCCGCGGACTTGTGAAAAGTTTTTTGTGTGTGTCACTGCGTCAGCTTGTCCCATCTGTCAGGGGACCGAGCCAGGTCGGGGTGCGTCATTCTCTCAGCTGGCATCCTATGTAATATTTATGCACGTCGGATCCTGTCACAATATAGTCACGCCGCTAATTATAGTCTGGAGAGACGAGGCTACTCATCTGAAACGGGGCTGTAGGCATTATCTCGACTGAAAAAAAGAAAGAAAGTACTCCAGCTGGTAACCTAAGACGTTCATACTCATTAAATATGCAGAACCTTAGAGTTTACTCTCTTAAACTCTTAAAAGAGTCGAGGGATAATATTTTA
The DNA here is from genome assembly GCA_019775915.2 of Cyphomyrus plagiostoma. Taxonomy (NCBI): domain Eukaryota; kingdom Metazoa; phylum Chordata; class Actinopteri; order Osteoglossiformes; family Mormyridae; genus Cyphomyrus; species Cyphomyrus plagiostoma. Next base: position 27,145,136 of record JABFEA020000130.1, on the reverse strand, counting down.
GAGCAGTTAAAATATATGCAATAAAAAAAACGTGATAAGCAATAATTCCTTTACACTATAGAAACTGCATTTTTGCGGGGGAATATATATTTACAAGTATCTATTAATTTGACATAGTTAGAAATTAAGTCGTTTGCATACAAAAAGAATGGTGTCACCGGGGTTGCTTTATTTTTGGATCTTTCCCTTTTCGAAATCCGTGTCTATGCAGCAATCCAGAGACCCTGTCCTTGGTACTGAAAACGGCTATGACGCGCACTAAAACGCGCTGTCTCGGGTCCTGAAAGAAAAGGGAAAAGAAACTGCAAAGCAAGGTATTTAGATTTGGGAAGTTTCCTCAGTTTAGAGGTATTTCTATGCCGAACTATAGTTACGATTTGCAGTACTTTCTTGTGGAGATGGTATTTATATCATCGTTGAGGTTGCCGAGCGATGGGGTGTCTTTGCTTGTATTAGCAGCTAAAATGCTACGCTGACGCCGAACTGGAGTTCAGCTTAGATGCGTGACAAAGGGGTTGGTAGAGAGTCTGTTTGACTGCGATAAGAATTTAATAGAATTTCTTAATGGCAAAAGTTTGCTTTAAACGCTTCCAACCCGGTCGGCGTGGGAGCGCAAGATAAAGAATGACATTTGCGAGCATTTCTTTAAAATCGCTTGCACGAAATTGATTCATTATTATTGCTAAGATACTTAGTGTACTGTTCGTGACTCTGCTATTTGAATGACATAACTTGTAACAAGAAAAATGTAATACCTGAGGAAACACTTGAGATTAATACAACGGAGCTAATAACGGGCGCGCGTGTGTGTAGGCATATATATATATAGCCTATATATATATGTGTGTGTGTGTGTGTGTGTTTCACAACAAAGTAAATGCACTTACCTGAACAGGAACTCCTGCATTACTCGGTCATCTTCCGAAAAAAGCGTCGTCCTCATAAAATTGCGTTTTGTACAAGGGAATAATCTTACGATGCCTTTATGATCCCAGTATACTCGGATCTTAATCAAGAGGAGATTAGACTGTCCATTGTTTGAAGTGTTGGATAGTACCATTTGCTAGGAATTGTAGGGGGAGGGGAGTTTGGATAACATTAGTGACATATGCGGACTACTATGCCTGGAGAGCACATATAGTTAAAATAATGACTATGTGAATTAAAGACCTTGCGTTTTTTATTTTGCTTTTTCAGTGTCGCTCGTTAAGAATACGGCCTACCTTAGTTTTAATCGAATTCGTCCACTTGTCTCGCAAGTATGCCGTCACATTTATCGTGGCATTATAAAGAAACAGTGTATAGTAGGCTACAGTATACAAAAATAGACCATGGTACTCGAATGTACCTCGCTAAAATAAATAGCTGTTTAGCACATACCTGTTATTTAACAAAATTGTACTATACAACGGAGATCATCCACAATCTCCAACAAGGATTAATCCGTGTGTTTACGTGCTACACTGGGGTGCCCGAAGCCCGTCCCATCTTATGTTGTATGGTTTACTACGGCTTTTCAGTGATGTCACAGAGAGGGAGGGGGGCTCATAAGGGAAAGGTAAGTCAATATTACGTTTTCATGCTGGCAAAGGCAGATGAAGCCATGTTTATTCCTATGAATAAGTAATAGTTAAAGCACCCGGAGATTTCCACCTTTTGTAGGGCGGAGACGTGGCGGAATTGTGTCCTTACATTTTTATTTGACCATACCAGAATAACGGTGGATGTTAAAAACGAAAACCGAATCGGGAACGGACATATTCGGGACGTTGTGCAGTGCTTCGTATAGAAGTTCATGAAATAAAGACGAAAGGGGCCATTGCACTTGTCCAAAGGGAAGGCTTCTGTGGAAATCACCCTCTTAAGGTATTTGTTATATTTACTATTATAAAATTAAGTAAGCACACTTGAACAATTAAACCATTTTCATTGTTTGCGATCTACAGTAAGGCATAATTTCCATGCTGTGTTTATTGTAAGGCATGGTGTTTCAACCCAGTTCTTCTCAATATGTACATGCGATGTTCTTGTCCGCTGTAATGGACGCCCGGTGGGTGATCTTTTAAAGACGCCGACACACATTCTGCTTCTTGTCAAAGAACAGTCTATAAAGCCAGGCCTAATAGCAAGAGCTATTGCTACCGTGTTTTACGCATCCACACTGGTTTGTTAATGTCGAACCCATCAACGCATATTTAAAAAAAAAAATGTAGCCTACTTCGTTTTCCAAATTTTTAAATATAAAGCAATTGTTCGATAACACCGTATCAATTTTACTGGAATTACGGGTAATATTGTTTCCCGTTTAAAAACATAGTGACAATAATATAATTATACCAATTTTAATGACTTCAACTTAATAATACAAACATGCTAAACAATATTTTTATGCATAATACCATCGTATAATATTTCTATATTTAATGTACATACATGTATGTGGAAAATAAGTGAAAAACGCCTTATACTGCTAATTTCGGAATAAGGGGCTTTTTTAAATAAAAAAAAATCTCTTTCGGGCTTATTTGTCTTTTGCATGGCAGAAGCGTAACAGTGTCTCTAATACTTCCAAGAAAATAAACCTCTGATTCCTCGTTCTTTGTCTTATCTAGGTAGATCGGTTTCATTATACAATATTTTGTATTCTTCCATATCAAACTCTGGTATTATTAAGTGCCAATTACTATAACTATATAGTGCTATAACAATCCAAAAAAAATACGCAAATCCTAATTTATAGAAATTATATGTAGCCCATTGCGGATTGACGTCCCTGGTCAAAAGTTAGTTCCATGTGTTTATTTTTGGTTATGGCGGAACAATAACACCCGGCTCCTATAGCTCTAGGAAAGAAAAGTGAAAGGTGGGGGAGGGGGACGCCATCCCATTTCCAGTATCGAAACACAAAATGTAAACGCTCTTCCGATGTCAAACACTCCCAGAGATAAACACAGTAAAGTCGCTGGCATTTAGTTTAATACAGTAAACTCATACGCATGATAAAACTGAATTCGGAAGGGTTTCACACATTTGCAGTTTTTTTTTTGTCGATGTGCAAACACATAATAATTAAAAGGCAATTCAAAATAATAACAAGGCTCCAAAATGTAGCGAGACCAAGACAAAAGAATATTTTGCCTGCATTCTGACCGCTATATGACAATGACACGATTAACAAAAAAATCGCGTAAATATGGTTTACAATGACGAATCGGTGTATCATCTATGCCTCGAAGAACAGAGAAGCGTGATGCCAAAGAACGGAAACTAGTTAGACGCCAACATATGGCTATCGCGCGAGGACGCCCCTGGCCATGTATAGCCCTGCCACCCAGAGTGCGCTCTCTGTGCTTTTAAGACCAGCCGTTAAGGATAATTATACTGTTAAAGAAAAAATCAAGCCCCTTTTCCTTGTCTGTCTTACTTATTTAATAGTCTCTTCTTTTCCCCAAAAACATTTGCTGTACATGGTTAATAAATTTGGCCTAACTTAATAAGTTGTACGGTATTGATCAAATGACTTAAAGGGTCGTTGTTTTTCTATACTGGCCAAAGACTTATTATTGAAGTACTTGTAGGGAGCTCGCAGTGTTCTTGTACAAAAAGAATAGGTCAATAATTAAATAGGCTACAATAAACCGCATATAAAACATTGTGTGAAAAGAAAGGATGACTACCGAGGGAGCTTAAAAAGAGTCATCATTTCTTCTATTACTTTACGCCTGATATCCATGATTTTCTTTTCTAAAATTCCTTTCAGTTAGGTTATATTTACATAATTTGCAAACTATAGTTAAAATGTCATTCAGCTATAGAGGTATACCAAAGATAAACACGCAACTCAAAGCAACAAACAGGAATAATATTGACTTTAACACCAATAATTGTGATTTGTTTAGAATTTAGAATTTTTGTAAAAACGAAACCGAAGTAGATCAAAATATGCGTTTTCTATCTTCGTAAACTCGGATGGCCGTCGCCGTTCTACAAAAAGTGGGAACGTGATGCATGGACGGTGAATCAGTGACCTCGCTGAACAGGAAAGCAGAACGCGGTCGGACTTCCGAGAGCCCAGCGAGTTAGCTGGGGGTCTCATCAATAAAACACGCGGTCGTCACCACAGCAACGGGCACGTGGTTCAGAACAGTCCGAGTCATCAATAAAACGTGTCGTTAGCAGCGTGTAAACCAAGAAGTCTTCGAATATGCAGTTGTGATGGCATGGAAAGAATACACACAGGCGGTGCTGATTAATTCATATCCGGCTTCATCATCCTTATGCTGTAGTTAGTAAATTAGCTAATACACGCAATCACGCTGTAATACGTGGGCTTTTTCACTGTGAATCTTACCATGCTGTTTTTATTTGTCTATTCTGTGTAGCATATTTTACCTTGATCTGTTGCTCAAAAGACGTTTTAATAGAAAGAGACTTGTGTCAGTTACATATTTACAATATTACACATTTATGGACTGATACCTTTCCTAAACTCTCCAGCTATTATCCAGCTTAAGGCCTGCAGAAGTGTGATTTGATTATCATGGCTGGTGGAAAATTGGATTTCATTTATAAAATGTGAAACTGGATTTAGGCGGTGGTTTCTCAACCAATGTTTTCCACTCTTCCAGAATGAATTTACTTTTCACTCTTGCTCAGGATTTTCCCATTTGTTTCTGGCAAAAACCAACACAGCCAGATCGAACATTGCATTATCTGCAGAGACTTTACAGTTTTTCTCATTTCTGTTAATGGCATCCAGACTGAAAGCAAATCACATGGTCTACAGCGCATCATGTGACTGAAGGGAAGGACACAAATCATATGAATCCCCACCTCATTTTAATATGATGTCTTGCTATTTGGGTGGAAAGGGAGCTTAGCATGGCCATTATAGGCTCATATTACCTCCCTCATCAATTTTGTGCACGTAGTTAAGTTCTCTGAGAGAAGGAGAGACCTCCGGAATGACTTGGGTGGACCTTTAAGGCTCATATCAAGGATGCCCCTTGTTAAGTCCTTTACTGCGCTTATCTACCTCTCAGTCCCTTCACATGCATATTTTATGACTGGATGCTCTTTTTAAATGCTGCACGCATACTTTCCAAATTTACACAGCAACTCTCTTCTACCTGCAACTGTCAGGTCCATCAGCTGATGCAAGTAAACAGGGAAGCGTGGGTGAGCTGTTCCTAAAGCACAGTTGCTACATTAAAAAGATCTTCTTGGTCATAAGCTTACAAGATAACAGTTTAACACCAATATAAAGAGCTTGCATCAATTTAAGCGGCGTCTAATAGGGGTGTAATCTTACTTCCTGTAAAACAATACTCACCAAGTCTGTGATAACGAAGTTAGGTCCTGTTATGTGATAGGGAGGGGGTTTGGCTGTGACCAGGCGATTTTTTTTCCTCTCCCCAGGAGCCCGGCATTAGGGCTAGATTTAGTCAAGACCTAAAACTAAAAGCCTGAACAATATCTGCAAAATCAATCAAAAAATGAAGGTGGTTGACAGGATCAATATTTAAATCAATAAATACATTTTCAGCACTGTGGTTTATGAGCGTGCTGCGCTTTCCCTTTAAGTGTGTCAGATGGCTGTTTAAGTGAGCTGGGGAGAACAGATAGAAACAGAGCGAATGAGTCTGCATTAGCAGAATTAAAACATTTTGACCGTGGTCCCTTCAAACGTACATTGGTGGCTATTGTGCAGTGTCCTGTCAGGGCTATGAGCACGTCTGCTAAAGTGTATTGCATTTTCAGGCAGTGGGTGTTCTGTCTGACGCGCCCCATCCGGGCAGCCGTGACAAGCTGCGGCGACGGTCGTGTCGCATTCGCACTCATGCAATCAGCGCAGTCGAACTGCATCTTCACATGCGCGTGCTTCACCTACCGCTGGAAATGATTCCTCAGCGGGGCTCTAAAAGCAGGGGAAATGGGCTGGGCGAGTCATCCGCGGTGTCAGTGCACAGGGAGAGAGCAGTAGGCGGGTCCCCTCAAGTGTGCATGATGCTGGACCGGCACTGCGCATGCATGGGAGATGTTCACCATGAGGCCAATCTTCAGCCCCAGAAGATGTGAGAAGCTCTAGTTTTGGAAGGGCTCCTATTGACACCACAAAGAGGGTTTCTGTAGCGATGGGGAGTGCATTGTGGAGACGTGGAGGGTACAGGACTGTCATATTCAGGGTTACCTGTTTGTTACATCATGCCACCTCCACCTTCCCAAGGTTTCATCACCGGTGTTCCTACTTGGTAAAACATCCACATAAACCTTATTAACTAGTTTTCATAGCATCCTTTACCCAGCAGGCTGTTCTGTGGTGTCTTTATTTAGATCAACAAATACCTGCCCCCCCCCCCCACACACATACACACACATAGGAGATACAGGCAATTGCCTAGGGCCCCATTTGAATAGAAGGTGCAAAAGAGTAAGTGAAAAAATCACATGATATATATGTGAGATTGCAGTTATTTATGCTAGTTTTAATATTTTGTTGTTTTTCACGTGAAACTGGCGTGAGTTAGCTAGTTAGCAGTTTTTAATATAGATGAATCGATTTGGGCGGTAGGGTGGGGTCAAGGGTCAAGGGAAACAGGGGCGCTCCAAAGAATCTCGGCTAGGGCGCCAGAACACTGAGAACCGGCCCTGACTCATGCTGTTTGCAGCAGTACCTTTTGTCCAGCTCGCTCTGTGCCCTTAGCACTGATGTGTAGGTGCTGAGATGTCCTGAGGGGGCCAGGGACACCCTATATACTGCAGAGGCTGACGACTTTTAATGCTTGCTGTGCTGTCTGCCGTCCAACAGAAAATGAGTTCCGAGGGAAGTTGCTGAATCAGAGGTGGACAAGGGGGGAAAAGATCAGCAGCTGCAGGTCATCAAGGGGCCTGCAGAGGGCGCACATCAAAGTGAGTGACACTGCACTTCCTTCCTGCTGCCTCTGCATTTGCCTGTGTGTGTGTGTGTGTGTGTGTGTGTGTGTGTGTGCATGCGTGCGTGTGTGTGTGTGTACAGGGATGTAGGAATCGTAGGGTAGAGGGGGGAGGGGAACATGTACTCCCCAGTGTTTAATTTGTCTTAATTTGTCTCCCCCATAAATAGACCTTTACCTTTATATTATGTCATGTCTTCCCCAATAACAAATTCTCTCACTACACAGTGTGTGCCTGTGTTGGTTTATTTCTCTGTATATCAAGGGCATAG
>JABFEA020000130.1:27111022-27121334 GCA_019775915.2 Cyphomyrus plagiostoma | reverse complement strand
CTGTCCACCGCTCCCCCCCCCCCCCCACCACCCCCACCACGCCCACCCCGGCCGTCACACCGGCCGGAGACCTAAATTGCAAGAAATCACTGTAGATCAATGGGGGTCTGTGCGGTCGAATTAATGACTGCAAGGGGAACTTAAGAAAGCTGTCACGAACTATATATGCAAAACCATGCGGATATCGACATTTTTGAAGGAAACACCATTTTGTGACTTTTTTGTGATGTATGACACAAAAGTGAATATTTAGACTGAACAAAAAAAGCAAGGAATTCTTTAATAATTTCATGTATTGGCTAAAAATTAACTGGAAAGACCCTATTTTATATAATGAAACGCTGCACGAAGAAGTACACTCAGTGGCTCTCCCTGGAAATCTATCTCACATAATATTATTAATCAATTCATGTGCCATTTTCAACCAACACGATGTAACTTGCTACGGCGTAATTAACAGTATGTTTTTTGCCATCAAATGTCTTCCGTCATGTTGATTCATATGGGGGAAAATGCATATTGCTTCCCAAGCGGTCCCGTCTCCGCACCTAGGTAATGCTTACCTCGTGCCGGGGTTTGGCTTAAGGTGTTCGGGGGTTCAGTTGTACTTGAAGTTTATATGATAGCTGAAACACGACAGTGAGTATTGAATATCAGCGAATCTTTTAGTTGGCGAAGGCAGAAACGGCGTGGTTCGGCCGGATTACACGCCACTGGTGTTTATTAACATCATCTTTGCTTTTTCTCGTTGCTGGACAAATTTTTGTGCGACGGGGCGACGGAATAGCAAACATGGCAGCAGTAGGGAACTTGCAGTGTCTTAAATCAATGACAATTATGCACATACATTTATTCCCATTAAAGATCAAGCAGTCGTAATCAGTCTAAAATGAACATAGACGCCTAACAGCATACTGCCTTCACGCTTGCCACATAAACGACAGCATCTTTTCTCAGTTTTTGACGCTTGTTTCGTTAGCTCTGGCTATGCAACGAGTCATACATGTTAATGAGATGTTGTCTCCGTTTATAGGCCTACACCAAAATAATTAATCGCTGTTTCAATATGATTATTATTATTATTTTCGCCCTGTCCCCTTGATTAAGCGTTAGGTTATTAAATAATGTATTTATGTGTACACTGGCTATTAAACCCATGGGTAAACCACAGCTGTTGTACCGCTCTCCACTCTGAATATCCGTGAACACACTCTTTCTTTGGTGTTGTGTTATTAAAAAAACATTAGCAGTGCCACTAGCGCCACCTGAAGGCGATATAAACAATGCCGACGTAATTATCTAGATATAGCGCGAGAATGGTGCTAATCGATACATAAAAATAAAATGTGTGTGTGTGTGTGTGTGTATATATATATATATATACATATATATATAATACCTTATGAAATACACACTTATGAGGTAATATTTGTACCCTTTATCTATGCATGATGCAAGTTTCAAAGAAAATACACGGGGAATGCACGTTTAAGAGTGTAACATAGACCATTTTTAAAAATATGATATTACATGTGGCTATTTTTATAGTGGTCGGACAGGGTTATTAGCTTGAATGTTTCTTGCATGTTTATGTCTTCGTGTGTCGTTGACCGTCGTTGTGATTTGCTCAGCCAGGTAATTTGCATGTGATTTAATAATGTAATACCTGTTACACGTTACGTAACACACGTCTCATTTAGAATTGATTATGGGGTGAATGAATGACAACACTATTTCCATTTTATTTTTTGATGGATCTAATATCCATGCATCCATTTTTGCTCATTTATAGCCGTTTACACTCATCGGCATGTGACGTGTTATTTATCATTGTTCTGAACAATCCAGTAAAATCGGTTTAACGGGACTACAAATTCGCGTAGACATCGCGTCCAGGAGCCTCCTACGTTCGCAATTTAAAGGGACTGACCCTCCAATCTGTCGTGGGCCGAGTGATAATCATGTTTGATTGACGTGTCGACGATCCAATGATCGCTAGGGAACACTGACACAGTAACGAAGGCGGTGACAACGCTCGGCCAATGGCTGCCGCTCTACGGAAGCAGCCTTAACTGGCTCCTGTAGCTACATGAATTTCTGATCGGTAATACACCTAATTTCAGCACCACGTCGCTCTCCAGTGATAGCACCAGACAAGGTGAGTATATTGACAAAAAAATCAAAACATAGACCTAGTGAATGACTCTTAAGTGATCGGTTGCGTCTGTCCGAATCCTCCGACTTGACATATGACTGTTTGTTCAGATGTAATTCTGTTGAGATTTAATGCCCTAATGAAATTAATGCACGCATGTAATGCAGCTTTCGTAAACGAACTGGCTAAATGACAGCCAGTATGGGGGCACTGGACTCAAGTTACAGGGCGGCAGACTACGTGATTAAAGACGATGTTGTCATAAAACAGCCCGTGTCCATGTGGACCGGTGCCTGGATGGGTGCAAGTCTGCATGTCTAGATGAGTGCAAGCGGCTTTGCGTGATTTGCACTGTTTGCAGCAATAAACCATATTGTCTGAACGAACAAAACTGATGCACGTGCCTTCCGGAAATATAATGAGACATGGCAACAGCAGCCAGTAAAAAGGTGCACTTATGGGCTGAACTAGACTCTCACAGCCGCCCGAAACGGGTGAACATAAATGACCAAGTATTAAGCGCAACTTTGGCACCTGTGGATTTCTTTCTACGCGCTGACATGCCGCACAGCCCCCATAGGTTTGTTGCGGATGATGCTCTCGAAGGAGACCTGACGCTCGGGGTCGCTGGCGCGGCTGTGAAAGGCGGCGCGCCCGCGGGGATAGTGACGCTAAAGTTAAATGCCGTTAAACAAAGGCACAGGGGCCGTTTTCGGACTCATTAAGTGGAACTGTGCCATGCGACAACAGCTGAAAGTTCATTTAACCTGAAACAAAAAACCAATTTTGCAAATAGAGCTATTTATATTTTATAAGTTTTGAAATATATAACTATATGAAAATATTTTAAAGCTCCTTAAAATTAAACCAAAAGATAAGACATGGTGTAATACGGGCTCTTAAAGACAATCAAGGGTAAAAATGAAATAAAAATTTGAAGATTATATTATTTATTATAAATAAGCATACTGTGACCGTATAGTTGGGCAGTACAGAAAGAAACTTTCTTTCGGATTACATTGCTGTAACTTTTCGGCTGTGATGGCGGTGCTTGTTTGCTAAGGTAGTTGTCAGGCGTTTCCCGCCGCGCTGTAGTGAAGTATGTCAATATATATTATTGCGTATTAAAATCGAGGACACTAGACACGCCGGTGTATCCTACAGATAATGCAACAAAATTCCAGAAATCTCTTATTAACATACAAACATTCCCCTAAACATAATAAACGTCTGACACTGATGCAAGGTGACGTATCTTTTTAGAGGTTGCAGATCTCGAGTCCTGAGCAGTTGCATTGTGAAGTTCTGTCTAAGGAATAAGCATTTAACCTAGGTGATCTCACGTGAGATCAATAATATTATGAACATGAACTATTATTAGGATAAAAGTGTAACCTGTCATATTAATAATAACATGATTAAGCTTTTTGGTGAAACCATCTGTTTTTTGGCTCAATATGGCAGTAGAAGTCTTGGTCTCCCTGGTCACGGAGGTGACTGGGTGATACGTCGGTCCCGCCCCTCAGTCTCCCCATGCTTGAATGGGTTGGGGGGGTGTATCTCTGTGAGCCGGAGGTCAGTCTAGCCCTGAAGGGAAATGAGATTTACAGAATCCCCCGCAGACTCCTGTCATTTTCGATTGTGATTATCCTGCTCCGCTTGACCTGAGCAGCAGGTGTTGGAGGAGTGCTGGACAGGCCGCTCCACACTCACCCCTCCCCTGCGCACGTTTGCTCTCAGACTGCAGTTTTTTTGTTGACGTCTGTGACCTCCGGCATGGTAAGTGCTAAAGTTCTCAGTTTTGGCTAGGCTGCGATTCCGGGCTGTGGGTCGCCCTATGAACCCTAAGGGGTAACACCCAAAGCTCAGAGGACCAATGCAAATCAACATTTCGTCCATGCAGGATAATTAATCTGAAACTGTGGATGTGAGAAATGTTGAAACTGCTGGTAATCCGTGTCCTCGCTTCAGTCTCCTATGAATAGTGCAAGCTATACCATCACCTAGTTTGATGTTAAGACCAGTTTGACAGTCCAAGATGTGCTATGTTGTGCTTAAGAAGTACATGTAGTCCACACTCAAGGGAATTAATGTGACTTTAGCCACAGTGAACCAACAAAGATGATGCCTTATGAGACCCAGTCAGGGCAGTCAGACTTATGTCTTCATATGCTCATTGTCGAACGTCGACCGCATGGCACATGTGTTCAGTTGAACGTCCCGCGGTCTGTGTGCTGAGAACAGTCGTGGTTGATGTCCTGATGAAGGCACGCGTAACGTGAAGGAGGGCAGTCCTCAGGTCTTGGTAGGTGGGATCAGTGTAGGCCCCTCCCCCAGCAGGTCCTGTGAAGACTAAGAAGAGATTTCCCAAGAAGAAATGGCCTAGAAGCTTCTGAGGTGAAAACCCTAGCAGGTCATTGGCGCTGCCCCTTTAAGCCCCAGAACATGGCTTTCGAAAATTAGCACCGGAAATAACACTGAAGACCTTAGTTAAGCGAAAAAAGGGATAATGTTCTGATGAAAGAGAAACACTCGAACAAAGATGTACTGACGCGGGTGCGAGAAGCTTACACCTGTGAATACAGAACCGGCAATCCAAACAGTGGCATGTCTTGCTAAGTGTACTTTCTGTATGAGGATGAAGCCATTATTTAGTCCTCATCTGGCAAAGTCTCATGAGGAGACAGAATGAGAATTAGGTCTTTTTTGTTCCCTGTGGCTCTTCAAATTACCAGACTCCAAGCTTTCGGCTTTGCCGGCCTGGTCCTTCCCGTCGGACGATTGGATCTGCAAGGGAAATCCTGAGGGACCTGTTTGGAGCAGAGCTCATTCCTCATGTCTAGACACAGCACTGAATAGTGGTGGCTGGGGTGGGGGTGGGGTTGGGGGGGTCGGGGTGGTGGCGTCCAGCGATTCGAAGGTGCAGGAGGTCAAACGCGGATTGTACAGATGAAACGATAGGTAGCCTGTCAGATGTAGCAGTGGCCGGTTAGAACAGAAGGTCTGTGGGAAAGTTTGGACGTGATTGCGCAGCACTGGGTGTCTGTGGGGGTGTGTGTGTGGGGGAGGAGCAGCCCATGAATATGAATATTAGAAAAATGTGAGTAAATTATCCCTGATGTTAGCGAGCATTCAGGTCAGCACTGTGTCGTGTCTCCCTGCCGATGTGAGTCCCAAGTGACCGAAAGCGCGCTTTTATACCTCTGCTGTCTCCCATCCACACGCATGGTAATTGCGACCGCATTATTTCTCCCTGGCGTCACGCGGCAGCGCATCGGAAACCGCGGCATCGGGCGAGTCGTGTCGAGATGATGGCTCATGCTAAACGGCGCATCGCGATTGTGACGACGGAAGCGCGGCAGCGATGACCTATAATGAGGGAGGTAACTTTTGGAGGGAAAGACGCAAGGTGTGCACGAGTGCCGCAGGGGAGAACGGCTGCCGGATTGAGCCAGACCACAGCTCTGACTGTGGGGGCTGCGATCCGATAATCAGATGGATGGACAGGAACTGTTTCATAATGCTAGGCCCAGATTATCACAGGATGATTCCATTTATAACTCAAATCTGTCAGGAAATTACAGGTTTTTTTATGACGCTGTCTTTCAGTTGTCATTATTGACTGTGAAGCAGTGTCAGATTGGGCCTGACACTCAGTTAGTCAGACCTCCGGCTGACCTTTCTGCTCAGGCACTTACAGAGGACACCCGAGATCTGTGACGTCAGGCATGGGAAAGAGGCCACCGTGTTCAGGACAGAGTCGTCTTCTTGGTTTAATTTGTGCTTTAATTGATATGGCGCAGGCCCATACCTGACCATGCGCCTCCCGGATATAGCCTGGCATCGGCTCTGGAAACTAAATCTGTGCCGTGTGGCCAGTGAATCAGCGGCAGATTCAAGATGGAGGTGCCGACTGGGAGAGGGTGAAAGTTGCCGTGACTACGCCTCGCGGGGACACTGCTCCTCCGACACCACTGCCAGCCACTTCATCCTCGCCAAACCATGAGCTTCCATCCTCATCGCCTAGGAAACGGTGCTGAGTGCTTGTGTCCCCCCTCCTAGCACACACACACACACACACACACACACACACACTCACACACACATACACGCACTGTACATCCTCAGCCAGAAGAGGCGCTGTTTCCCAGCTGAAGACTCCCTGAGGCTGCAAGCTGCATTGTACCAGTGTCGGCAGGTGTCTGTCTGATGGCCTTAGTAGGCAAAGACAGGTAGCCCCCCTGGGCCTGCGGAGGGGGGCGCGGGGGGGGGGGGGGCCGCCCGGGGGGGGGGGCGGCAAGGCAAAAAATATGGGTTGGGGTAAATCTCAGCAGAACTTCGATTCTCTGTGATGACCAAACCTTCTTGAGGCTGTGACAGACAATGTGTGCATGCACGCATCTGTGCCCGGCACTGACCTTTATTGAGCAATTTGAAACAGCGAAGAAAATGTCCTTTCCACCATGAAAAAAGCTGTGACTGTTTAGAGGACGAACGCAACCTCTTCACCACACAATGGTACAAGACAAAACAGAACAGACTACGGACCTGACAAGCTTTTCCTCATACAGAAATATAACTATCTATCATGTAAATTAATTCCATTCTCATCTAGTTCGAGGTACTTATGATCATAGAAATTGCACTTCATTTGAAGAAATAGTGAGTAGTTGAATTATTGTTACATAAATTATTTAAGTTGAATCTGTGAATGGTACGATGTAATTTATTCATTCTATTCCACGTTACGTTTTCTTATTTATTTTTACCATGCCTATTTATTGACTTATTTAATTGTTACGAAGGATAGCATGCAACTTAAGATGTTAATGTATTTGAACTGGCTAAGAAGTAGCGAGATATTGTCCTTTGTGTCAAGAATAAAAATGCTATTTACGAATTTCAACCACAATGAATTATTTTATATATCATATTTTTTAATTTAGAGAATGGGATTTTTAACTTCTTTTTTAAGTGCAAATATTTTATAATGGACCAAGTTTGATAATTTTTAAAAGTTATCATTTTTGTTGATATTATTTATGTTTTCCGTTAAAGTATTTTGACACCCCCTGAATTCAGGAAAAAAATGAAATTATGTATTTATTATTTATTTGATATTTAAAGAACAATGAACCGTAATATTGTTAGATATTTATTTTGTAACGTCTGTGTTTGTGATGACTGCGTAAAAATAGTTGATATCTAAATAAAAATCACAATCAGAATAAAGGGCATTTGCCTTGAAGTTTCTGCATGTTCTACTTCGCAAAAGCATTTTCTGTTATCAATATAGAATTATTGATAGTTATTATTGTAGTCTCCCCATTTTTATTTTTGCTCTTCTGTGTTATCAGTTCTATCTGAACACTAAGAGTACGTTTGCAGTAATTCCTTGTACATCTGTGATAGTGAAGTTTTTAAGAATTACTAACATGCAGATATTTTTTTCTATTACATCATGCAGTTATTCATAGGTAGTACACCAGAACCCCAACTGGGAATAGATCAAGCAAACTTGATTTTACAGGTCCATTATACTATCTAGTACTGCATATGGGAAGCACACACCCCATTTGCATGCTGTGCCAGGTAACCCAGTCGACATGGGTGACCACCTCAGTCTGCATCTCCTGTCTGGTCACCAATTCAGCAAGCCAACTTCACTTTGCCTCCAGCAGGGGGCCCCAGCAGCAAAGCTTGCCTAGGGAGCAACATGAGCTTCGACCAGTGCTGTTCACAGGTATCCTACACAGCCAAAACATCTGAGACGTATCTCTGACTATATTTGCCACACAACAAGATTTGGTGGCTGGACTGAAGGGAGTAACCATGTAAGTGATTTGTATTTTTTATTTTATTTTTTTGCAGGGTCCAATGCAGTTTTCTGTTTCTAATCTTCTTTAAATAATGATACTTCATTTTCTATTCCTTGTTTTTCACATATCCAGTCTCACCCTCCTACAAGACACAAACACAAAGGGGTCAGAAAGGAAAAGGTTTTCGAAGTTAGCGGCACTTTGAGGGACCAACAATAATATGATTATGGCATCAGTCATGGGATTTGAAGCAGAGATCAGCTAGACACAGAGCTCTAAACCACAGAGCCACACACCATCCATTAAGTGCTGCTCTGTGACCCAGGAATTATCATGTATAAGTAGGTGAAGGAAAACTGGATTTAATTATTATTATAATTTTAATCATCTGTCATTTATATAAGACAAAATGGTTTACGCAATTCTATTTTGGACACAAAATAAGATTGTTGCCATTAAGACAAAATAATAAGGCAATACAAAAACCAATAACCATCAGGCAGAATTCTCAAAATCAAGCACAGAGTAAGTGATTAAATACTATGGCATAATGTAATGGATTTGCCCAGTCAGTAAGCTTCTGCTTTGACACCAAGGAACAGTAGGAGGCGCCACAGTACTCATGAATATGAACACGTGACAAAAAGATTACAGGGTTTGGTCTTGTTCAGAAAGTGCTTTGGTGATGTATTTTTGAGACAAAGGAACTTTACATGAATTGATCCAGTAAACACATCCCTTTACATTAGAAAAAAGCATAAGTCAGGTATGTAGCTCTGAACTGTATTGATTTAAGAAAAGATCATTTACAAACTATAAATATTTACAGAGTAGAAGTTTTAAGAAAGTATTAAGCCAGACATTCAAACTGTTTTCAAAAACGTTATATATAGACAAAAATGAAGAAACATGTTTTTAAGCACGATGCCTCATATTCATTATTATTAGGCACAAACTGAATATAGCGCTGCCTGTCAATCCAAATATTAAGAAAAAGATACTGAACATACACTGAACATACTACCTCTAAAAGGAAATGTGTGTGATTTGCTACTGGTATACACATGTACAAAGGCATCTTAAGCACAGATTTCCTTGGGCAGAAGGTTTAGACACTCACTGTCTAACCTCCAACATTTAATAACATCGGCATTGATTAAGTTCTAATCTAAACACCCAAATTTATAATGACCGTTTTAATGTTAAAGTATGCGGCATATGAATTATCGGATCTTACCTAGATACCCAAGCAAAATATGGTTTTGTGCGCATATGTTTTCACCTCCGAAGAAGGGCAACTATCGCTTCTGATTGGGTCAATCCTCACTTTAGTGACGCCGTGGCCAATCACGGACAAGTGCGCGTTGGGTGCGATGAGAAAAAAACAGATCCGTTTAGTCCACATTTGGTGTGTTTGTGTGCGTGACGTAAGAGCACCAGCTGGTCAATGTTTACTTCCAGCTCTGTACTGGATCAGATTATTCAGGAACAATATCTTGGAAAAAGAGAAAAACGCAACGAAGACATCAGTGATATCAGATTAAATTATAAAGAAAATACCCCACAAAGTCGGCATATTCTCGGTAAAATATGAACTTCTTAGACCGTTACGATTAATGGTTTTTGATGCGTTTTCGTAGCTACTGTAGTTTCTCTGCTGTTGTAATGCTTAAACCATTGTGTTTTTCTCACTTGTGGTGCTTTAAAAGGTCTGATTTCACGGCTTAGCCAGAAGAATGTGGGGAACGTCATGCCGCGTTTTTACCGTAATTTGCAGTCATTACTGAATTAATTGCTGGTTTCGGTAAGCTTATCTAGATATATTTAGGTTGACTCGATAGCTAAGTGAATGGTCATCTCTGCTCCTGTGTTTCGTGCAAACGAGACGGGCTATGTTTTCAAAGGCAGGCGGCGTGCCGGATGCACACGAAGATCGGCCGTTCATGTGTGGCGCAGCTGCGGATAAAGGAACGGCAGCTGCAGCCCTCTCTGCCTGGAAGTGCTGCCTTCCCCATATTCGCACGGAAATACGTCTGCTTTGACAGTTGATGGAGATGGGGGTGTCAATAAACGTTAGTGTGCTGACACGTACACTAAAATGACAGATGAGCCCATATCTCTTAACGTGAAACTCTGCAGCGTGTGCTGGATGCGTGTATGAGCACGGATGCTGATTGCGATAAACCAGCTGAATGTGGTCTTCATCCATTTGCTGGTAGAGCCGTGGCACTTGTGATTGTTTTTCCGGTCCTTTACAGTCATTTTGGACAGGACGGGGTTTGGACCACTGTTTCCTGAGCGGCTTCGCTCTGATGTTTGAATTGCACAGTTTTCGATT
>JABFEA020000130.1:27090886-27110922 GCA_019775915.2 Cyphomyrus plagiostoma | reverse complement strand
TTTTGGACAGGACGGGGTTTGGACCACTGTTTCCTGAGCGGCTTCGCTCTGATGTTTGAATTGCACAGTTTTCGATTATTATAGTTAACTATATATAGTTATTTATAGTTACGGAACATTTTATTGGTATTTCAATTATAAAGGGACAGATAGGTTTAAAAGACAACAAGTAACCATATTGTTAAGAAGCTGTAATTGCCATTTCACAGAAGGCGAACTGGTGCTCTGAGGAGCTGTTCAACTAAATTGTTAGTAACATCCACCTGCTGCATGAGGATAATTGGCTACTGGCCGCTTTTAGATTAAAAGGTAAATTAAATTTTCTAGTTCAGCTGGAATTCGACTGGTATGACTCTGGTACTCAGACAAGAAAGTTCACCCAGTTCTAGCTTGTGCAAGTCGCAAATAATGAAATTCTGCTACCAATTTCGATTATACTGATTTAAAGTACTATAGAGTAAATCTTGTTTCTGTTCTGAAATGGTGATTGATTTAATAAATATATGTTACATCCATGAAATTCATGTCTTTTTAATTAATGGCCATGTCATCTTTTTAAATGTAATTTAGATATTGTCATTTTTGTATTGATATAAAACAGAACTTTTATCCAGCTCTAGATATGAGATTGTTTAATTGTTCAAACATCCATTCATCGTTATACCTGCTTGTACAATGCAGGGTACATTTTAAAATTATCAGAATTTTTAACCCATGTATGGTTTTGTAGAAATCTTCACCACCAATTCTCTTTGTCAGAAATTTTCTTTTAAAACAGACATTTCACTGTCATCCAATGTAAGCCAAGCAAAAGTGCTCTTTCCAAAATGCACATCTGAGCTGTTCTCAACTCAATTTTTTGCACCCAGACTTAAAATAAGCGTATACCTTGTCCTGGACTTGCGAACCAATTTCCTGCAGCCTGCCCTGTTCAGCATTATGCGCAGGGCTGGGATTCATGAGCAGGATGGCGGTGCATCACAGGGAAACCACAATTTTACTGTGTACTGTATGTGGACTTCAGGAAGCAGCTTATGTGACATGGGGAGGACATGCTAACTCCTCACACAGAGCAATGCAAGGATCCAAGACACCAGCCCTGGTTGTTCGAAGCGACACACTGAGCCACCCTGAGTTGTTATTATTAGTGTAATTCTATTGATAGTGTGATCACTTCAGTTTGTGGTTAGAAATTGTGCCCATCCAGATGACAGCACATGGGTAAAGATTTTGTAGGGGAGGGCATTTCAGCTAGGACAGTTAGATGGGGCTGAATCTCTGGAGAGGTTTGTTGAAGCTTGGGTGATGGCAGACATGCCTTCAGATGTATGCTGTGTCTCCCAGGTGTGGCCCCCTGGCCTGTCACTCCACCTGAAGATGGGTGGCGCTGTAAGCGCAGGGGAAGACAACGACGAGCTGATTGATAACTTGAAAGAGGCGCATTACATCCGATCCGAGCTGGTGGAGCAGGCCTTCCGCGCCGTCGACCGCGCCGACTACTACCTGGAGGAGTTCCGCAACAGCGCTTACAAAGACCTGGCCTGGCGCCATGGCAACATCCACCTGTCTGCCCCCTGCATTTACTCTGAGGTGATGGAGGCGTTGGACCTGCAGCCTGGGCTCTCCTTCCTTAACCTGGGCAGTGGAACTGGATACCTGAGCACCATGGTCGGCCTCATCCTGGGTGAGTGAGTACAGGTGCAGCTAAGCCAGGTACATCAAACTGTCGTGGATCAAAAGGAGATAATGGATGCAGTGTATCCACAGAACAGCAGATGTTAGGAAAAACAGACAACAGGCGAAAAATATTATCTGTTTATTTTAGAAATTAAATTTAAAAAGCAACATATATAAAGCATGAATAGGCATTAAAACCAATGTAGCAATCTATGCATGCATACATATCTACGTTACTGTATATCTACTATGAAAAGCCAAAACATCATGCTTACATATCCATACATAATGTGAATAGTGTTGAATGTTTTTTAAAAAACTGCATGTCAAGGTCTGGAATATATTACAGTTACGATTCGTTACTTATAGCTGATATGTTGAATGCAGAAGAAATGGCCAAGACTAAAGACCTGACTGACTTTAATAAGGGTCAAAACATCATGGCCAGATGAGTGGGTGAGAGTATGTCTGCAGTGGCACGGTTTGTGAGCTGCTCACGGTCAGCTGTGGCGAGTAGCTACTGAGAATGACCCAAGGAGAGAGAGCCACGAGCCGTCAGCAGGATGTTGCGCAGCCAAGGTTCCTCCATTTGAGATGTGTATGGAGAGTATCCCAACTGGTAGATGCCAACCACAGGACTACTGCAAAATCAAACAATTCAATACAGATAATTTTGATAATCACTGAAGTATTTTGTCATGATACACAGAACCCGGCTGCATATGGGGCTATGAAGGTGAATGTCTTCCATTGTACCAAGGTCCTGTTCCAGTAATTTAGTTGCCCATTGTAGGTGCTTTTGACAGTGGTCAGGGATTAGTGTGTGCCGTGGCACATTATTTACGTGACCATCATTAAATTATCTTCCATTAATGTCACAATAGCCCCTTTATCATTTTGTACTAGACAGGATAGCCTTCATTCACATCCCCCATAAATGAGTCCTGGTCACCCAACACCCTGTCAGCGGTTCATGATTTTTCCCTGCTTGGATCACTCTCAGTAGGTACTCAACCTGGCTGACCATGAGCACCGCACAAGCCTTGCCATTTTGAAGATGCTCTGACCTCAGTCTTCTGGCCATAACGATTTGACCCTTATCAGAGTCACTCCGATCTTCATCCCTGTCCATTTCTTCTGCATTAAAAGCATCACCTATGAAAATAAAATGTTAGGTTACTGTCTAATATATCCCAGACCTTGATGCACACTGTTTTTAACGAGATAGTCAACATTATTTGCTTTTTGTGGAGGTGGACATATTAGGACATGGGCGTCCAGAAACCTTATTTCCATTATCCAGTGGAACGCAAAAAAATCTGTTCATGAAAACATGCGGATGGCTTTATTTAAGCTTTTGCAAACCATGGCTAATTCAATTTGGAGTGAAATTAAAATTCCATTTTCTCAAAAATAGAAAGTCTGCTTAAACTGAAAGCTCATACTGAGTTTTTAAAATTTGGAAAAAAAAAATATCCATGTGGAGGGGCAGTGAGGTTAGTTTTGGCTTTGGCTTTTGGCATTCCCTCTGTGACCGTTTTTGATTAAACAGGTCCATTTGGCGTCAACCACGGAGTAGAGCTGCATTCAGACGTCATTGATTACGCCTACCAAAGGTTGGACGTCTTCATCAAAACCAGCGACAGCTTTGACAGGTGAGCAAGCCTCAGCGAGTGACGTGATTTTCATAATAAAAGAAATTGTCAAACTTCGCAACTTCCCCTGAAATGCACTAAGGGCGTTTTCCATCGCACCACATACCGTACTTTCGGTACTTCCATAAAGTACCGAAAGTATGCTACTCTTTTATGTTGGTTTTCCACTGGCGTAAAAACTGATACCGGCGCCAAATGATATCATCAGTAACCGCCCCTGACTGACATCATCACAAAGCGCAGCGTGGTTTGTCCATACTTCCGTTTTCCTTTTTTAATATTTTTGTTTCTACTGCTTTTTATTTCGTTTCTCGCTGTTCGCTGTTTGTATTTTGTGTTGCAGGCTATTTGCATAACCAATCGACAGCAAATACGTTTGCAAGTCCCACCCCAAAGCACCGAAGTACCAAAGTACCCCAGCTGGTTTGGCAGTTTCTTTACTGGTACTCGACGGGTGGCAATAGAATAGCGAAAGTACCGTACCGAAAGTGCCATACTTTGTGCGGTGGAAAAGCGCCCTTAGTTACAGGATCTTCCGTCACTTAAACAAGTCCCAAAATAAAGTCCTCTGTGACTGGAAAGAGGCACAGTTAACTGAAAATGAATTGCTGCACACCCAGTTTATCTGACATATTTTACTTTACCAAACAAGAGCAGGTGCAATAGATTTAAATAACAAAACAAATCTGTTACTTATGTAATTTTCCAGTATGTTTAAAATGCACTAAATAACACGACATTGACCTTTTTCAGTATTTTTTGCTTGTCTTTAAAGAAGTCCACAGGTTACAAACCTCCAAATAAAACAGAAATGAACTGTATTCTTCCAAATGATAGAAGGTGCAGGGTAATTTTAATAATTGCAACATTGCATGTTATGCACATACAATTCTTACATTACTAGTAAACTGGAATAAGATTAGTCTTTTTCATACCTTCATACTGTACTGTCATTATAGCATTTACAGTTTAACTCATTTTGGTGGTGGTTTCCTCCTGGTTTACTTTGGCTTTACCTATATAACAAATTGCAAGCTTTGAGTCATCATCCCAGTGAGGAACTTGAATGGTAATGACATTTTCGCATGTGGCTATGAATGTGCTGGCGGCTGTGAGGCTATTGCCTGAGATCGCATATGTAAAACTGACCAGTTCTGTATCAGAGACTGATTGGCTGAGTGCGCTGAAAATCATCCAATTCCGGTCCCTGGCCAATCGATCGGTGCATCTCTAGTTTGTTTGGCTCCCTTTCATTCCGTTTGCATGTAGGAGTATGACCTACTTATGAAGATCCCAATTAAACACCCATGTGAGAACATCATGACAGGAAGTGCATCTTATTTAACATAGTTGCACTACATAAAAGAATGATTCCTAAGTTGGCGTCAGTGAGGAATGAGACACGTTGATGTGGACTTGTGCTGCAGGTTTGAGTTTTGCGAGCCCTCCTTTGTGGTGGGAAACTGCTTGGAGATTACACCAGAGAGCAGGCAGTATGACCGGGTGTACTGTGGGGCCGGTGTGCAGCGTGAGCATGAGGACTACATGAAGAACCTGCTGAAGGTTGGCGGCATTCTGGTGCTCCCCCTGGAGGAAAAGGTCAGCATGTGCATGCAAACATAGAAACAGGAGCAATGAGCCTGAGAAGCAGACACACTGAGATTGATACACACATAGAAATAGACACTCAGACTGACACACCCACAGAGGCACGGACCGGCATCCTTATATGGAGACACATACAGACTAAAACACCAATAGAGATACACAAACACTCACCTAGAAACAGACACAAACAGAGAGACAGTCATATAGAAACAGATAGATGCACAGAAAAGCAGAGACTTGGCCGTGTGGACTAAAAGGCAGCTTTGTTGCGTGGGACTGTTCAATGCTCATTTCAGTAATTTTTATCATACGATGAAAAGAATGTGATTTCTGTTGTATTTTAAGGTGGAATGTCTAATTAAACAAATGTGAGAGAAACAGTGAAGCCTTTCCCCCCTCCCAGCTGACAAAGATCACCCGCACTGGCCGCAACACCTGGGAGACCAAGAAGATCATCGCTGTGTCCTTTGCCCCACTGGTGCTGCCCAAGAACAGGGACACCGACAAGTCCAAGATCGTCCCTCTACGTGAGTGTTGGCCCGCAGAGGCGCTCCCCCACCCAGGCGGGCCGGCTTTGCTTTCTGAACGAGTCATGTGACTGAACTTGGTCTTGCCTTTATTTCCCAAAGTCTGAGCCTGTGTAGTATTTTAGATGTTGGGTGTGTTTGCTGCCTATGTTTTTTTTGAAAGAGCCTGTGTTCCAGGTGTTGGGTGTTGACGCTTCTCTTCTTTTTCCTGTTATGTGTGCTTACCCACTGTCATTGTGTGTCCCTTATGTTCGTCACTCCCGTACACTCCCTCTTGACCCATTCCCGTCACGTCTTCGGCTGTGACTGCATGTCGCTCTGGCATGCGGTTACCCAAAAATCATGCCGGCCCGTGTGCTCACCTCTGCCTGTGTGCTCCCCTGGCACGTGTTTGCTCCCGGCCTCCTGCCCTCTTGCCCATCCGTGTCCAACCACGGCTCACCCCAGCGGCGATGTTCGAGGTGCGCCCCCTGCAGGACCTGGCTCGGATTGCCATCCGACACACCTTGAAGACGACGGCCTCGCAGCCGACCAGGTTGCGGTCAGAGAGGGGCGGAGCCCGGAGCGGGGCTAGGGCGCGGCCAAAGCGCAGGCGGACGTGTCGCCGCGCAGACTCACTGCTCCTGGCCAACCGGCACGCGTTTGTGAGCCGCACAATCCCGCGCAAGCACACAGACGATGGCTGCGACCGCTCCGAGACGGATGAGGAAGCAGAGGAGGAGGAGGGGGTGGTGGAGAGGCGGGTAGATTTGACCGGAGAGGAAGTGGGCAGAGAGAGTAGGCCAGACACCCCTGTCAATCTACTCAGGGAAAGGATCCTAGGTCTGCCGCTACCAGAGCCGCTGAAGATGTATCTGCTCTACTACCGTCAGAAGTAAGCATGGCAGAGCTTGATACAGCCTCTTAGGGTCTAACCCCTACCAACTCTGAGCCTCTGTCTCTTAACAACATGAAGGAAAAACACACACACCCTCAAACGCATCAGTCGTGGAGGGAAAACACCTGCATTTTTTGACCAGATTTTTGTCAAGATATGCTCTTAGTATGCAGGTGCTTTACTGTTCACCTCGTTTCCCCCCCACCCCTTGCATTGTAGATGATTCAGTGCCACAGGATCTTAGGGGACAGATTTTGACATTTGTGCAAACAGTTAGGTGGATCTGACAGTAGGAGTTTCATGGGATGGATTTGCAGGTAGCCTCCTTCCATAACCTTTTCCAGGGGTTCTGAGCACATCTATAAAGATAATACAGACTCTGCTGGGAAAGGATCAGCGTCTTTGTCCCCTTAATCGCAGACAAGCTATTGGCTGCCCAAAGTAGAATTGGAAAATTTCCCTAAGGGGCACTGGGGAATCTCAGGCGAGTTCCATTGTTCCTATTTTCAGAAATCATGGGCGAGTCCAGCTTGGTCCTAATGGGTTACGTGTGTACAGAGACAGTGAAAAGCATGCAGGCTTTAAGTTCTAACGAAGCTCAGTGCCATGCTGCCCGGTTTCTCGGAGTTATTGTCAAGCCTGACATGAGGGTGTTAGGGAACCGTATCTCCAAAGATTCCCAGCTTTACTAATGATGGATCACCCCATAAGTAGTAATACAAGCCTTTTCATACCATTGCCACTAGTTATTCTTCTAGAAAACACATTTTCTTCTGTCCGTCCAAGAATACCAGGAAATCATTATTTTCTCAATCAAACTAAAGATACAAAACAGAAATTCATTCGGTTATGTGCGCAGGTCCACCGCGTCTTTGTGGCAGTTACAGTGTTTATTTTGTGATTACAGGATGTGTTGCATTTAAGACTTTGGGCAATATGTGCATCTGAGTGGTTTGGGGAGGGGTCAACTCATTTCTTCCTGCATTATTACAAAGATCTTTGAGATTCGCTTGCAGATGAGCAGATATCTTCAGGACGAACTGTGCAGCAGTAACGCCAGACTATTCTGTTTGTGCAGCCTAACGTGTGGCTGGGTACTTTTGTCTTGACGTGGCACCTGCATCATGACATTTAATAACTTGGCAAGCAATTTCTGGGGTGGATAAATGACCTGCGTTTTATGACCATTTCCACAAGAGCTCCGCCGTGAGCCCCCAGTCACTGTAGCCCCCCCCATCCCCAAATAAAGCATCTTTAAAATTTCATTTGTGTACGTTTATTTATGTCAACCGTACACTCACGTCACTTGTTCAGGACGAATACTGCTGGCGCCGCACCTATATCTAGCATCTTAGGTGGCACAGAAGTGCTGCCAGGGGAGGCAGCGGCGTGACACTACAGGGCAGGTTGCGGTGCGGGCCACAGGCAAGCAGACATCACTCACATTACCGTAATGGGGGATTTCTGCTAAGTGCCACATCACTGCAGCTGTTCTTTACAGACAGGATAAGGATCAATGTGACAAGAACCACATGCAAGTAGGCAGAAACTTAACAGGAACCTCCCAGACACCACCGGTCACTGAAAACGTGTGATTAACGGAACAGAAGACCAGCCGCCCTAAGGCAGCATCGTCCAGCAAAATTACACTCATCCAAAACATTTTTACTTGACTGAATTCTTCCCTCAAACTCAATGTTTCCCCAACCCAGTCCTCAGGGACCCCCAGACAGACAGTCCACATTTTTTGCTACCTCCCAACACACAGGTATCAAATATTCAGTGTTCTTGATTGGCTGGGAGCCAGCAAAAATGTGGACGATCTGGGGTCCCCAAAGATTGGGTTGGGAAACACTGCTGCGTGTGATCCAAACAGGACAGCCAAGTCAGACGGCAGCCATGGGCCCAGGCCTTATTCCAGAAGGAGTCTCACCCGCAGGCTGGAAGAAGCAAACCACGCTTTGGTTTGGAGGGTGGGCTGATGGAGTAGCATGCCACCACATAACCATGACTCACAAATGTATACTGATTTGAACGCAGGGACTCAGTGCCAGCTTTATTGGAATACTGTGCTTTACTGCCCAATACAGACTTGGCTTCAAACAAAAGGCAAATGAAAGAACTTAGAAGTTTAAAAAAAAATGTAATTCACTTGTTTAATGATTAAAAAAATATTTCTTTGCGACACAGACATACAGATCAGCTCTGTCCCCTCCCCGAAGTACACCGAGTGTGGACTGGGGGGACGTCAGGATTGTGACACAGAACTTATGATGTCAGAGGAGATGAGGTAAATGTTATTGTGAAAAGGAACAAAAAAGGCACGATTTACAAGCAACCATGCCCCATAAATTCACTTAATCATAATAATAATAACAATAATAATAATAACAATAATAATATCAACATCAACGACGACAACCATAATTATTATAACAGCATTAGAAAAAAAAATATGCAACAAAAATACAGACGAGATTTTTATCATACAAGACGCAATTCCCTGGGCCTGGCGCCCCACCCAGGGGGCGCCACCTGGCAAAGGGTACTATCTCACCACCAGGCAGGACACACAGAGTTTCGAGGGCCCGATGCAGTCGTCGTGGCAGAAGGCCCCGCAGCCCTGGCACATGATCATTGCCTTGAGCCTGCAGGAGCACTTGAGCGCCACCTCCTCAGCACTGCCGTCAGCGAAGGCCAGGATACTGGGGGCGGAGCCTGGGCCGGCCCGCTGCCGCAGCTGCAGCACGCCGTCGCTGATGCTGCGTGGGAACCCGCTGCTGTCCACCACGGACACATTAGCCGTGTAGCTGAAGCTGGCACCGGGCTGCAGTTTGGGCAGCTTTCCGTACAGCTGCTGCTGCAGGCTGACCTGGAAGGGGAGCGCAGGGGGCGATGAGTCTGCCGGCCGACCGTAGACCCTGCCGTGCTCCTTCTTGGCCATTCGAACGAGAGACATCTCCATGTTGAGCAGTCCCTCCATGGCCCCGCCGCCGAGGTAAGCATTAGCCAGCGGCTCATTTTTGGTTACGGTCGACATGGAGTTTTTGGCGAGGGCCTGGCACGAGGGACGGACGGCCTCATTCTTCACTGTGGGCGCCGGGGCCGGTGACAGCTGGGGGTCCAGCTTGGGCCGCCAGTCGATTTTAACGGTGGGCACGACCTCAGAGGGGCAAAGGTCACCGTGGGGCGGAGATGGGGTCTCGGCCACAGCTCTGCAGAGGGCTTGGGGCCCTGCGCCTCCCACAGGTCTCTCGAGAGCGCCACCCTGTGGTGGCTGAGGTCCAGGGTGTTCTTTGACTGCAGTCGGTTCGAAGGGGGTGCTCTGGTTAAAGTCTGAAGCCTGCATACAGGACTGGGCCGTGATGACAGGCAGTGCCCCCACCCCACTGAGCTGCTGCGCCTTTGGCAGGGGTGCCGCCGTGCCAAAGCTCCGCCCCTTTCCGGGAGAGGTACAGGCCGTCGGAACCTTGAGGTGACTCTGAGTAAACGGCTCTGGCAAGGTTCCCAGAGTACGGGAGTCTGAGGGGCCTGTAGACGGACACCTGGACCGAACACCTGGGGTTCTGGTGGGGCCACCGTGCTGCCGGCTTGGTTCCACGTTGCAGGAACCTTGGAGGTGGGCCGAAGGTGTAGCCGACCCGGCCGGGAGGCGGTTAATCTCTAGCTTGCTAGTGGAGTGGGACTGGGGTAGGACCTTCTCCAGGGGCAGGCTGCCCTGTAACAACTGGGTGACCAGCGGGTTATTAGCCTCTACTGAGGATACTGGCCGGGCTGAACCAATGGCTTTTCTAGGGGCGCTAGCAGTGCCAGCTAGCTTCAGCAACACCTTGCAGTTCTCACTGACGGAGACAGGTGCCTTCCCAGGGGTCTTGGACTCATCCGAGTCTGTCCGTCCCCAAGGGTCAACATCACCACCAGCCTTGGGAGCCACAGGAGAGCGCTGGTTGCTCTCCGCCTGAAGGTTAGTAGGAATTATCTCCGGGTTATGGAGACACAGGGGCTGGCTTGGTGGCAGGATGGCCGTGTGCCGGGGTGGAGCAGCTGGCTGGCCATGAGCAGCATTCCCAGGATGGACCCAGTTAGATCGCTGGTCGCCAGTGGCATCCAGATGATGGGCCCTGTCCTGGACATTCTTTGGGTTGGGTGGCACGCACCAGTCAGAGTCCTCCTCGTTCCCCTCGTTCTCAATGTCCGAGGCAGTCTCAGTCGAGTCACTGTGGGCCCCTGTGTCATCTTCTGTGCCAGCGGGGAGCTCTGGCTCTGGGCTGACACATGGGCTGGTCTCGCAGTCGGAGTGTGGATCCGAACCCGCCGCCGGGTCGGGCGCCCGCAGTGTTCCTTCCTCTTCATCCTCAGTCCTCCCGGTACCAAGTGGCTCAGGGGCCTCCTCAGACCCTCTAGGCCCAGGGTTCTGCTGATTCCAGCCCAATACTGTAACTGTGTCTGCACTGTGAGCTACAGAGATGAGCTGCTGATGCTCCCCACTCTGCTCACCTTCCTGGATAAAGCCAGGGGACAGAGTACGTATGGCCTCCATGCCTCGACTCCCAAACCTGGGCAGCGTGTCAGGGATGGAGGTGGGGGTCAGAACAGTCACCTCATTGACGCTGGTCGCTAGATTGACATGGCATCCTGCTATCTGGTCTTCAATCACCGCGCCGCCTCGGCCCTGTTCTTTCGGGTAGTCGCCCACCCCCACCACCATGACGGACGGTGTCCGAACATCAGGAGTCTGTGTCGGGGGGCTGCCGTCCATATAGACGGCTTCCTCTTCCAAGCATGCCTCGGGGGTGCCCCCTGCTGGTGAGTGCGTGCGACCACAGTGCTCGTCAAGCTGTGGCTCTGGATGTGAATGCGAGAGGGGCAGCTCTACGTCAGGCAGCTGTAGTTGTGCTCCTGTAGGATGAGGGAGCGCAGCCACTCCCGGCTCCTCCGAGGGCCCCCCTCCTCCTCCCGGCTCCTCCGAGGGCCCCCCTCCTCCTCCCGGCTCGATGGGGCCCGGATGCTCTCGGGCCCTCCGACCGGTACCGCTGCGATCCGGTACTCCAGCACCGCCCCCCGGGCCGCCCCCGCCCGGCCCTGCCCCATCGCCAGTGGCTGCAACAGCAGCAGCGGCCTCACGCTGGGCACGGGCCTGCTGGGCGCGGGCCTTGATGTCAGCCAGGGTGCGGGCGCCGGTGCCCGTGCGCCGGGAGGCCTCGCCAGGGGGCACGATGCGGTGGCAGATCTGGTAGGTTGGCGGACCCTTAACCCAGGGCGGTTTGATTCGGGAGAGCTGAATCTTGGAAAAAGACGACAGAGAAACAACGGTAGCTTTTAGAAGGGCGCTCTGCACTGGATTCCTCGTCGTAAGATATGGGCTGAATCGCTAGCAAAAGAGTAAAGCATTTCATTAAGCGGTTTCTAAAAAGCATACAAATGGTAGCTACAATTTGCATTCAACACATGGGGTGGGGGTGTTCTTTTACAGCTTCTTTGTAAGATCTCGCCCATCAGTGCAGGACAGTGAAAGAGCGTGGTTTCTGCACAGCTGCCTGCTTTAGGCGCAATTTCGACTCCAGCCAAGCGTTAAGGCTTCACACACAACCCAGAAAAACAACTTACAAATGACGACGTCATACCCGGATAGGTGGGACCTTGGGTTCTTCCGCTGTGGGCTGGGGCTTCTCCGAGTGAACACAGTCAATTGTGTTACGAAAGGACTGACGGTCATCGAGACGCGGCCTCTTCTCGGAGAAGCTGCTGTGGGCCTGGGGCTCCTCTGCCCTCCTCTTCTGCTCCTTAACCGGCACGGCAGGGCTGGAGGCAGGGCTGCTGTCCCGGCTGGGGCCCGCAGAGGCGTCGCCACCTGCACTGGGGGTCCCGAGGTCCAGTGGGCTGGTGGCGGTGGGGACGTCAGAGCTAGTGGTGAATGACCCTCGCCTCTCGGATGAGGAGGAGGGTGAGGATGACGACGAGGGGGACGAAGAGTCAGAAGAGGAGGAGGGGACGACAGAGACCTCCGTCGCCTCGGGAAGCAGCCGGGCTGATACTTCGGGCTCGGGTTCGGGGGCCTTGCCCGTGAGGGAAGAGGCCGGGATGGGGTCCGGGACCTCGAGGGGTTCGGCGCCAGAGTCCGTTGGGGGCGTGGCCTCTGCTTGGCTTGCCGCAGCCTCCGAGACCTCAGATGCGGTGGAGGGGGTGGGCGTGGCAGTGGAGACGTCAGAGGCTGCCAGCTTGTCGGGGGTCCCAGCTACCGCCTTGCACATGGGCCTCCTGGCACGGCGCCTCAGGTCGGCTCGCGAGCGCCGCCTCATGCGCCCGTCCCGCCGCCTCCTGCCAACGCTCCGCCGTTTGGGTGCCACAGTGACCGTGGCTGCCTCACTGTCCAGGGCAGCATCCGCCACGGCCCCTCCATCGTCCATCGTCAGTTTGAGGGACTCCTCCCTCGTCAGGCCGGACCTGCGGGCGGCACCAGGTGAGAGCAGGCCCAAAAACATCTACCTGCTGGTATCTGCCAACACTTTACTACCAACTGTCAGGGGGCAACACTGGGCTTACGTTCCATGCCATCTAAATGAATGTGCAGCGTAAACACCCAGATGCCATTCGCTTCGGTATTGTTTGGCATTTTCCATTCCATTAATAATATATCTGTGCCATTTTTACATCACTGTGCATATTCATTAGCAAATACTATGGTTTGAAGAAACTAAAGTAAATGACAGAGTGTTAAATATCAGATAAAGCTAAATGACTAATAATGGGATTAATGCTGTCTACAGCCTAGAACTACAGTTCTGTGCGAAAACTAAACCCCTAAACCAGGATTAGCCCATATCATATAAGCAAGGGAGATTCCATCCTGCTAAGGTTGTGATGGCTACTTACTTCTGGCCATGGTATTCCTCGAAAAACTTCTCCTTCCAGGCCTCCACCTTCTTCTCCTTCTCCATTTCTTGTCGGAAGCGAGCTTGCATCTCGTGCGTGAACTCGCCTGTGAATATGAAGAGTATTGTGGAACCTATGAGGCGACCCAGAACTTCCAGCTGTATTCTATACTTCTGGCAGAACCCCGGATGCAGTCAGACCTCTGTTAGTATCGTCGGCTATGGGAACCTGACTAGAATTAATGCACTGCACTGAACCCGGTCTCTTCACACTAGACAGACCATCTCGCTACCTTACAAGGCGAAAAAAACCCATCAACGACCACTTTTGCAGATTTTTAAGCAATGTCCATATTACCAGGGCGAAGTGACTCAAATCTTGTTTTTCTGCCTGTGACAGATATTGTCAGGGTTGTGTGGACACACAAATTCGATCAGAGTCAGATTTGAGTGACTTTCTTACATGATTCTAGATCGGATACCTATCCGATTTTGTGCCCATGTAACATGAATGGGAACAGATCAGAATTCTTGTGGTTTCCTGCCTATGCACATGTGCTGAGTGTTTTTGTTGTTGGTGAGGCAGGCGACTTGTGCAGAAACTTATGTGCACATGCGTGCCATTTCGGAGGACAGGCGCGTTCACATTACACTAAGTTACAGGTCACTTGTAATTACAAATGGACCATCAAAGTAGACAAATCTGAGCGAATAAAAATTGGTATTGAACAATTAAGCATGTAATATGAAAGCAGCTATAATGCTTCACCTACACAAAATAGGCAGGATTATAAAACAAACTGCCGATGACCGGGGAGGTTCATGATACCTGTAAAATTACGAAGGCGTAACCAAAATAACCATGCAAAGCATATAAATTACATCATTCTAATCTCACATAGAAATGGCCACTTTTGATCAAGCAGAGCAGAAGCATTTCACACCTTTGATGCTTTTGGTAAAACCAGTTTTGAAGTTGAAACCCTCCAATAATACCAGTTCAATTAGATTTTTGGAGTAATGACAGTTGCAGAATTTCCACTAGAAACGATTCCCATTTTTGACCACGACAGAGAGCTTGTGTTCTTTTTCATGGAATTCCACGTTACCAGAAAGCCAGATGAAATGGCAGGAATCCTACAACTGAGTTCATACAGCAGGATATTTATAGGAAAGAAATGTCAGGCAAAAGCTAGAATGCAGACAGCTGTACCCCTTTCTGGGATCCAAGCCACATTATGAGCGAGTCAGACCCGAAGCCTTGTTCCTCACCTTCAGCCAGCCGCTCCTTCCAGCTCTGAGAGGCGTGGGTAAAAAATTCGTTGTTGAGCGCTGAGCTGCTGAGACGAGCCATACCATCAGCTCCAACCTGGGCAGGGCGAGAGGGGCATCCATGCCAAGCACATTAATGCTAGTCGAGGTCAACCTCAAACTGAGGGATGGACGAACAGACCCACCTGCCGGTCGACTTCCGGCAGCAGCTGGAGCAACTGCTGCTGGGAATGGGGGGGAAAGGTGGCGAAAGTGCGCGTGTTGATGAGGGCGCGGATGTTGGTGTTCACGAGGATCGAGCCGGGGGTCTCGAAGTCCACCTCCACTCCCCGGCTTCTCTTCATGGGCCCTGGAAAGGATGTGGGGGAAACAGCAGTGTCAGAGGCTCCCTAATGCGCGAGATACCAAAGCAGGCAATTTCCCAATGCTTAGTGACACGCTTGTGGGAGTTTCTTACATAAAAATGTTCTGAGGCCCGAAAGAGATTCAGAAGGAGCCAAACAAATTGTAGAGGAGGTGGGACCAAAAGATCTGATTCGTTGGTCCCGCATCCTCTAGTCCCTTGGACCCAACAACTCTACAATCTGATTGGTTCAAATATAGAACCATTCCTTCTGCCCTCAGAACATTTTTTGTGTAAGTAAAACTCCCATAACCTAGTGACACTGAATGGGGTCTGACGTAAGAGGCAGGTGTCTGCTGATGTAGACGAGGGGCTGCAGAGCTCAGAGGAAGGTGGTGATTACATGAGAGGAAGATGCTCTTATAGCCTGTAACAAACAAACGAGCAGCTGCTCACACATTCTCCGTCAGGCTGTGGCTTACAGGCAGATCACAAAGTAGGAACATGCAGCAGTGTCCTTGCTGTCTGAGAACAGTGGATGGGCAAGGAAGAGGATGGAGCATAAACACATTCACCTTCACAAAAAGGAGAATCACCTGCTACCTCTTGTGTCAACCTAAATTTTACCTGAACTAGCCACAGAAACAAGTCAACGTGAAAGAGGCCTTGCCTGGGATTTTGCAGTATTACCAACACCTTGGTGCTTTCCAACTGACACCAAGAACCAAGTCTGAGGCAAACTGTAAACGTTATAGTGCAAAGTATGTGGACTGTAGCCGGAACCATATCAGTGCTGTAACACTAGCTGGGCCAAAAGCGTGACCAGGCCCAGCCGCTTGTGTCATCGCCATCTGATTGGTCGAAATGCATGGAGAAACCAGTGTCCCTGTATGCCAGGGGAAAGTCTTCGTACGATAGGTGTGGCTTTTACACAGTGAGTGAAAGAGCAGGAGCAATGTTTTTTGATAGGCAGGACTTCTGACATGGGACCAATGATGTCGATCAATCTACATAGTTATGCAAATAATGCAGAAAAACCAGAGGTGCTGTAGACATTAGCAAATAAGCAAAATAAATGCATTTTTTCGATCGATTCATCCAGCAACCTTCTTCATAACTTGCGGACCAGAACGACAACAAAGGTACAAACAGGTGGCCTGTCCATCTCGACATTAATTGTCTAGCAGCAGTGGCACCGTCAGAGATGGAGGAGCCGGCATTAACCTGGTGGGACGTGCTCGCCGTTGACTTTGAGGGGTGTGAGGACGACTCGTGGCATCATCACAGATTTCTTCCTCTGTCTGCCAGACTGAGAGAGAGAGATGATCATTTTCACACCCGCGTGGCACTGGGACAGTGGCGGAGGCAGGAAGCAGCGCTGACAACACAGCAGATCCTCTGCACCCGCGCGAGGTGGCAGCCTTACCTGTGAGGAGCGGCTCAGCCGGGGCTGCGGCTCTGTGGAGCAGGAGGCGCTGGAGGAGGTCTCGTCTACGGAGGCTGCGGCCAGGGAGGAAGCAAGATGACAGTGACCGTCACACACTGCAGCTGTGTGTTGTAATAAGCTGAGGTTTTACTCAAGATGATTTTAAGCCTCAACCTGAGGTCACATTTAGTTCTGCACCTCTGGGATCAGATAAATGATTTGACCACCCCGCCCCGCCCCGCCTTCCAAGACCTGTTCTGTTCCCTGCTGGATATTAGGAAAGGCAATATTCACTCATCCTGGAGAGAAACGGCACATACCTGCATTGGGCCATCAGCAGTAATCTACCACATCGGCTTTACTGTAATTTTATAACCATGAAGCTCATTAAGTTTAGAAAGTGTTTTTGCTAGATATTGCTTTTGAAAAGCAGATAAACAATTAAACCTGGTCTAGAATGTAGTGAATTGCTAACAGGATAAACCCTAAGGGACAGCCTAAGCATCGAAAGGGTCTCTCTCGCATTAGGGGGCCTCCCACTGTAATCCACCAATCTAAAGTAAGCACCATCATTCTCCCCGCTGGCCCCCGCCGTTTCTGTCGAGTCGCAGCTCTCCTGCTCCGCGGCTTCCCCGGCCCCTGCAGTCGTTCCCGCTCCCGCCGCTGACGTCTCCACGGGTTCTGGTCCAGCTGGCCCTTTTGTCCACTGGAGGGCATTCTTCTATAAGGCGTGGGAGGGATGTGGTGAACTCACAGTCAAACAGGCCACATCTGGACACATCCTGTCCCTTGGCCTACGCCAGGGCCCAGGCAACACCACAGTCCAAGTACATTTTTAACCACCTGAATGCTTTAAAAAAAAAAAATTGTTCCATTGTACAAAATTTACATTTAATATATTTAGCAGACACTTGTATCCAAAATGACACACAATTTTGAGAAAATAGAGCAGGCTGTCCCTGGAGCGACTGGAGGTTATGGGCCTTGCCAAGCCTGGGATTCGAACCAGCGACTTTCCAATCACAGGCACAGTATCCTGATCCACGTGCCAACCCTTTCGTTAAGCTTAAGTCTGCAGTAGTTCAGGGCAATATCCGCTGGCCAAAACACCATGAAAGGTATGACACAAGAACAGTATTGAAAAACAAAACCCAGTAGGTAGGGTTTGGACTGGCTGCAAAGATCAGAGCAGCTCTGGCTCCATCTCAGACTCCGCACCATCTGTGTCAGGGTCATATGACAGAAACACTGGCCCTGAATGAGGATACAACCATCTGATCGACAAAATGATGAGGAGTAAGAATTAAAAGACACCCTACAATATGCTAGTACCCTGCCCATGACCCTGGGCAGGAGGTCGTTCAGCCAGAAGATGGCAGCACCTTGAGTGTGAATAGGCTCATTCGTCCCGGCAGCTTGAAGAAGATGCTGTTTTTGACTCTGTCGCCACGGACCTGGGAGTGCAACATGGTCACCAGGCAGGCCAGTGGGGCCGTGCCACTGTCGGTGGAGAAGGGGAGGGCAGCAGTGAAGGAGAAAGGAGTTTACGATTAGATGCGTGGGTTTTTAAACATCGCCTGCACTGCTTTTCAGTGTTAGCCTGTTATTTGTTAATCCCTGAAGCTTACCTCCTTTATAATGTGGTGGTATGGAAGGCAGCAGATGCAACAAACATGTTGGAAAAACAGGGAGAAGTAGTTAACACTCATGGCAATAATGCTGGTTGACTTCAAGGAGAACATAACAGAGCGCAATAAAAATGTATGGAGCTGCCATGGCCTGGAATAATATAAAGCAGTGTTTCCCAACCTGGGAGGGAGCAAAATCATGGACTGTCTGTGGCTCCCTGAGGACCAGATTCGAAAGCGCTGATATAAAGGGACCAATATGGCGAATGTGTGACAAGTGCCCAGAAAAAAGGTTTTACCGCATTTCCTTGAGGCCCTTGGTCTGAATGACATGCAGTATCTGTTTGGGTGTCATCGGGGCATCTGAAAAATTCTCCAACACCTGTGAAGAAGGGGGGGGTTATTCACATGGCTATATTATCTGTTATGAAAAACATCTTCAGGAAAAAAAAAAACTTGAAAACATCGACCTCGCCCAAAAAACCAGCGCCAGCACACATGGCTCCCCCATTGAAGGGTAAACAGTCATGCAGACCGAGGAAGCCGTCTGCGGAGACGCTGCGCAACTCGCATCACCTGCGCGGCTCACGCCATGGGAGACGCAGGTGGCCACCGTGGAAAAACAAGATGAGCACATTTAAAGGCGACACTGGCTCAGGCATCGCCACAGTTGAGAGAGAAACACAAGTATGTCACTATGCGTTTAAAAGAAAGGGGGGGAAAACGCTTAGAAAGGACAAAGCGTTAGTGGGGCACTAGGAAAGCCAACAGACAACCTGTGCAGAATCCTGTGCACTGACTGGGACACAAGAGGGCCAGAACCTGGGACCAACCAAACTAAAACACAGAGGGGGAGACAGACAGACGGATGGCCGCAAAGAGAGACTTTACTGATCACAGAGGTAAATTAAAGGATCCCTGAAGTCGGTCCAAGTAAGAAAATCTAATTTCACCTCACATATGTGGTTAAGCCAGAGGAGGGCAGTCAGATGAGGGTTTGACCAATATCAGGGCTCTCCCTGCCCCCCCCAAATCCACATCGGTCGCCGGAAACAGGAAATCCCAGAATGTATTCTGCTTTTGGCGTGGCAAACCTTCCCCCCCCAGACAGTTTAGAACCACCAGCACATTAAATCTGATTGGCTGGCAGCCAGTTATGTGGCCATTCAGCACCAGATACAGAAGAGTAGACTGTGACACACTTAGAGAGGCTGGGGAGAATGTCACGGGCAGAGAAACACACCAGGGAGTCCGGTAACACTGCCACATCCCCCCCGTCCCGTTTGCTCATAAAAGGGAAGGAGATCCAAAGGAAAAGCTAGAGTTACAATTGTGCCCATACTGGAAGAATGGTCTGGGATAGCAGCATAAAACAGCATCCAAGTGCAGTCAGGGGGAGGAAAAGTAATCTTACATCCAGAAGAGAGGCCACTGTGGGCATGAAGCGTATCCAAGGAAACACGGGGGACATGCTGGACGGGAAGCCGGTGCATCACAGGTGACAAGTCAGAGCCACCATGTTTTTGGACAATGGGAGAAGAGCCATGTGAGAAATCAACCTTAATACAAGATAACGCACAAACCCCACCTCAGTTTAAAAGTAGCAGATAAGCCCAGGGAACATGCCGGCTGAGCTTCTCAGATATACTGATTGAACGTTAAACTTTACGTGGTCGGGCCAGCACTGAAATTTAACAACCCAAAATTAATGAAAGCACACAAACATTTGGACTGAAATCAACTACGCTGGCTGATGAGCAGACCCCCCCCACCAAAAAGACAAATCAAACAGCATTTGCCTTGTACAGTGCTTATATATTACTAGCATTTCAGACCACACCTTAAATATATCAGGAGAAATATTCTATAGACTCAGTAACTGTCCAACAACTCGGTACTTCAGCAGCCACTGCAGTTCCTGTTACGATGCAGGGTTGAGGATTGGTCTGAAATGCACAAGGGGAAAGGGGGGGGACTTTCAATGTCCCGATGCAGCCGAACTGGAGGAGGACACTTTCGTATAGGGGCTTGTTTTCACAAAGATGTAAAGAGGAACATACTGCAGCAAATTTTAGGGAAACAGTTGGTCCACACAATATAACCGTTTCACAGGGGGGGGGGGGGGGGGGGGGGGGGGGGGGGGGGGGGGGG
>JABFEA020000130.1:27070372-27090786 GCA_019775915.2 Cyphomyrus plagiostoma | reverse complement strand
CAGAGGGCCTGGCACTGCAGATCACCCACCTGGGTGAACCACTGACAAGCCCTACCCCCGCCCAGGAAGATGCCTATCTTTACAAAGCAAGCTGAACCCTGACCTTAGGCAGCCGCTCTCGCACTGCAGTCACAAAGCAAACACTGGATCCGAGCACAGACAGACAGACACGCAGAGGTCATTACAACCGTCTTTCAGAAGAGCCTGGTTGACATGAACGTTTCAGTCAGGATCAATACACGGGCAACCAATACTAACTAGAGATGCACTGAACCAGACCGATCCACGTCCGATGCTTGCTTATTTAGATTTTGGCAGTCTCTAAAAACGTAGCTCTCATTTCACTTCAAATCTATTTGTACGGTCAATCGCGCGACAGCCCTTTCCCATTTCAGATGTGCCTTTTTTGTAGCATTCAAACAGAGCGCTATAACGCTGCCACTCAGCAGGAACGAGAGCAGTGACTTCCGCCTGCTGTGACGTCACGTGCATGCCACCCGCAGTACGAAGAGTGTAAGAACATCAGATAAGAGGGTGACGATCTTGGGAGTATTTTACACTTAGCAGCTAGTAGCACAGTGATCTTTGTGAAAAAGAAAAAAAAAAAGTTTTGAAGTGGGAGTAGTGGAAAATCCCACTAAACAAAATGCACGCAATTCTGTGAGACAACGCGAGTAATATGAAAAGAAGCTGTGGATTTAGGAGTTGCTGGCTTGGGCTGTTTTGCACAACCTTTACAGCTTGTGATACACAAGGGGCTGCAGTCACAATGAAATGTAAGTGACATTGTTGCCATTGTGGAGCATTTTCAGCATTCGCCACTTACATATCCTCACTTGGAATATATTGAAATTGAACTGTAAAATGTCTCAAATATGCTTAAACTAAGATGTACAAAAGAGGTGGAAGAGCACATTATGTCTCTACATAATGCGTAAGATTTTGGCCATATATTTTTCATCTGTATTTAATAGTTTAAACGTTTTTACATATTATCCATTTATTATATTCAAGTATTAAAGTAAAAGGAGCTCTTGTATCGGAATCTGTATCAGAAGTTGTGTATCAGAATGGGATTGGAACTGGAAAAATGTGGATCGGCCCATCCCTAATACTAACCCATATAGTTTTACACTGACCGAAAATTAGGAGGAGACCATTTTAAACAGTGCCTCGATGGCTGATATGATGCGAATTAGTGAAACATTTTAGTATGGTTTGTCCAGTTTTCGCTGTTTGTTAATAACCCCCCCATTTCGGGTTAATTCAGGAATCAGGTAGAGCAGATTTTCATTCCCCAGGGCCTCGTTCATTTGTTGTAAGTAAAGCACAGCATTTTTAGAAGTAGATGTGGGTTTTTATTTGTTGTCTGCCAGTGCGTGTATGTCCAACTGACGTAAATAATACTCACCGCAAAAAATACACAAATACCATGGGAAATTATGTATGTTTAACTAAACACATACACACTTTGTCACAGCTAAGCCCCAGACTGAACACTTACTCATAAAAACTATGAGTG
The DNA here is from genome assembly GCA_019775915.2 of Cyphomyrus plagiostoma. Lineage (NCBI taxonomy): Eukaryota > Metazoa > Chordata > Actinopteri > Osteoglossiformes > Mormyridae > Cyphomyrus > Cyphomyrus plagiostoma. The sequence goes on along the minus strand of JABFEA020000130.1, from coordinate 27,089,264 downwards.
GTACATGGTGATGCAGAAATGACAGCTTCTCTGCAGTTCTCTCCAATGAGAGCACTCTTTTCTCACCATAAATCGGGGGTCCTTGACGCTGTTAATATTGGGGAACCGGACGAGTCACACATTTTAGTCCTGACCACCGACCAAGTCAGCTAATATTTATTAATAATTCTATGAGCTGGCAGCTTCCCATTAGTTTCATCTAAGGTCAGACGCAATGGCAGAACAATCTAGTAAAACCAGAACACAACATACTGCATGCACCAATCCGGCTGCAGCTACTTACATTTTAGATTCAAGTTAAGCCAAAAATCTGCAAGTAAGCAGGAACTTACACTGCACTTCCTCAAAAGCCTGCCCTACAGCCCACACGGCCGGCATGAACGACCACCACTACTTACTCGTATACCTTTACACATTCCTAATAAAGAAAAGCTCATTGGAACCAACTTTGCTATGCTTCTTACTGCATGTGACACTGCATACTTGCCAGGAACGTCAATACAACTGGTACCTGTGCTAATATAACAACACTGACCACATTTACACTGGCCCGCACATACACACAGGTTATGCTTATGTAATCGTGGGGGGGGGGGGCTTGTGTCACACTTTCACAATTTAATTAAATGGAAAATACACAAATCAAGGAAATTGACACATGCTGTGAAAAAAGACCAACACTAATTGTCAAAACCATTTTCCTGAATTCTTAATGAGGGGACAGGCAGGCTGGTACGGACATGGGAAGCCAACTCCCAGCATGACGGAAGCCTCCGTGGAGCGTGTGCTCTTGCTGCCACCACAGCTTCCCAGAGCTGTATTTTTAGCACCAGATTGCAATGACGCCTGTTTTTCAGACCCCATGTCTGCAGCGTTGGGTAGCAGCTCTTTTACTAAGGAAACCAGGAATGCAAAGGCTTCCAGCTACACCCCAGGAAGCGGGAGTCACAGGGGCCAAATTCGCAGAGACCCCAGCGGCACGGATTCGGCTCAACGCCCACAGCGGCACACCCTTCGGGCCACATGCACACCGATCCTGCAGTTAACGACAGGGACTCCCAAGATGAGATGCAGAACAGTGTAACCATGACAACTGCATGCAGCTGACTGGCTTTACCTGATAGGGGTGGAAGGCTGAAACAATTCTCTCTCGGTAAAAGCTGTCAAGGGGCAGAAACAGGACAACAATAACACCCAGTACCAAAGACGCCAGCAGTAACTCAATTACTACCAGTATTCAGCACCTTAGAAGAGGCGTTCATCCATTTCACTGCATGTAGATATTTGGGCTTCCCAAACAAACATAACCCAAAATCAAAGGTCACCTCCTAGAAATGACCAAACACAAAAGGCAGACACTGACTGGACCACACTTTCATGATGCTTCCTGGCTGCACCATTTCCTCCTACACCAAGGACCCACACAAACAGGAAATGTTTTTTTTTCCCCAATGCAGAGTTAAGGCTATCACAAGCGAGAAAGGCATGTGTGCCAGCTGAAAGGGGGGCGGAATAAAGCCTGAGAGAGAAGACAATCCCTTCAGGGACAAAAGCAGGACAGACAGCGGGGAAGCGGAATAAAAGATGGGCAGTGTGAGGCCAGCACAGCCCACAGCTGCAGAAGGTCAACCCTCAACGCATCAGAACATACTTCAGTTCCAGACCCACATCCCTTTGCCACAATCCTAATAAAGGCCCAACGAGCCCTTTATACAGCAGCTATCTGCTTTTCACACCAGCAGAAGCTAAGACCTTCCCTGTGCTAGTTAAACACTCAAAGGGCGTGGGGGGACACAGGCATCCTGCTGCGGTGACGACAGATGTTATGAGAGTGTGGTGGGAGAGACAGTCTGGGGGCAGATTGGGGAGTCAGGTAGCAGAAGCTACGCTGCCTCCTAGGAGCTCACACTCACGTATGTACACACACGTACGCACGCGCGCACACACACACACTACCATGGAAGGGAGCAGCCAGGCAGGTGGGTGGGTGCCCCGGCATTCAGGGTAGCTTCCGAGAGTCACTCAGCTCCTCCACTCATGGCTCCCAATGCGACCTGCTCACACGCGGCTCCTGCGACCTGCTCACACGCGGCTCCTGCGACCTGCTCACACGCGGCTCCTGCGACCTGCTCACACGCGGCTCCTGCGACCTGCTCACACGCGGCTCCATCACTTGCAAGCGAAACAAGCTACAGAGGAGATCAATGCGCTGACTACCTGCCAAAGGCAAGGGGGTAATACTGGCACTCTGACTGGCAGACTGGCACCCCTATCAGCCCACAGCCTTTTGCCACATTCGGACCAGGCAACCCTCCCAGGGTTGGGATGAGAGGTGGGGGCATTCAGCCAGGACGGCTGGCCAGGACATCCTTTTCAAAAAGGACTCCCCCTCATGGAATTGCCAATCATTATATAAATCCAAAATTTAAATATACTGAGCCATTAAAGAATATTTAATGGAAATGCAAGGGGCACCTGCACCCAGACAGGCCTCCCCCCCCCGTCCAGATCAGTGTTAGAAGACTTGCAGCCACCCAAAAAGAGCCTCTGCAGCTGGGATGGATTTTGACACACCATTTAAATGAATGGCATGATGACCAGAAATTAAATTTTGCAGAAAACTGCTACCAAGCTTTTAGCAAAATGATTCACTTCCACGTTCTAGTATGCCAATACAGTGATGTCACCACAAAATACGGAAATTAAAAATCACAAACCTATGCAGTGGCATAACAGCCCCTTAAACGAATTCCACATCCAGGGCTGCACGATATCACATCATGATTCAATCATGCTAGGTTTTCTGTACTATACAGACACTTACACACACCATTTGGAAGTAGATTAGTAGTATGCCTAAGATATCAATGTGATGTGTATTGTGACGCCCAAAGTTAGGAAACCGTAAATTTGCCATCCCTATCTTTATTACATTTAATTAGAGAAGCATGTCACATACTACTGCTTTGGTATTATGTGGGATGCTAAAGCTGCAGTGAGGAAAACACTATCCAGAGTCAACACTTGCAAAGCTTCAGGTCCTGACAGCATACCTGGCCGTGTACTTAAGGAGTGTGCAGATCAGCTGGCTGGCATCCTCACTGATGTGTTTAAAATCCTGTATCACTCACATCGGGCATTATGAAGAGCTTCGAAGGACTAGTCATGGGTCACATCAAAGCTGCCCTTCCCAGCTCCTTGGACCCACTCCAGTTCACCTACCGCCCAAACCAATCCATCGACAATGCCATTTCCACCGCAATCCTCCTGTCATTGACCCACCTGGACAGTAGAGACTCATGTAAGGATGCTGTTCATCGATTTCTGTTCAGCATTTAATGCTATAATTCCTCAGAAACTGTCCACTAAATTGAGAGGCCTGAACACACCCCTTGTGAACAGAATTATGGACAGAAAGGCCTGTCAGTCTGCACTGGCACCTAACCTCCAGCACCATCACAGGTAAGCATGGGAGACCATCAGGGCTGCGTTCAGTCCTCTGCTCTTTACCCTACTCAGCCACCACATCCAACCACACCATCAGATTTGCAGATGACACGACAGTGGCGGGCCTCATTGACAATAGTTATGTCTCATCATACATGGAGAAAGTGGCAAGACTTGCTGCCTGGTGTAAATGCAATAAATAACTTTCTTAACATTCATAAGAGAAGAGAGAACTCACTACAGGAAAAACACTGTCCACCCACCTCTCATCACTGATGGTGCCGCTGTAGAGGGTCAAAAGCATAAAAATCCTGGGTGCCCCTAAACACAGCCTTCCTTGCAAACACATTTTCAAGGAACTAAACAGAGCATGGCTTCCCTCTCCAATCGTCAGAACTTCCTATAGGGGAATCATTGAAAGCCTGCTGTCCAGGTTCATCATTGTCTGGTATGGGAACAGCAAGGTTTCAAACCACAACACACTGCAGAGGATAGTGAGGGCAGCGCGGAAAGTCACTGGGGTGCCCCTACCCCTCCTGAAGGTCATTTACCATGACTGCTGCCATGTAAGCGCTAGTGACATCGCGGAAGACTAATTCCACCCACTATGGACTTTTTTTTTCCCTCTCTTGCCATCTGGCAAAAGGTATAAAAATATTCACGCTGGCTCCTCCAGAATGTGCAACAGCTTCATACAGGTAATCAGAATTCGTAATTCTAATTTGAAAGAGGAGATACTGTGGGTAAACAAAGGTCTGGAGGTACTTTCTGCAGTTTAAAGCCCGACATTCATTAAATATAAGGATATGCTGTATTTATACAGATTACTAATTTGGGGTGTCATAATACACCTCTATTGTTTTAGGTGTGATACTAATCTGCTTATTGAATTGTGGGCATAGGTAAAAGTCCAAAACCATACCGAAAACCTGGCATCTGGACAAATGTTTATACCCATCGTCTGAAGCCCTGGTGATTATTGTGCATGTCCCATTTAATAAGGAAGTGATATCATGCAACCCTAATCATACCAAACATAAATGTTTAAACTACATACAAACGTAGCTCAATTTTCCTTGGTTTCAAACCCACGTCCTTTTGCCACAACCCGGGTGCTGCAGCCACTGTACCTCCAAACCACCTGAGAGCACTTTGGAAAGGCAGAAACCCCCAGAACCCACATGCATAGCTTTCTGGTACCCACACACAGTTGCACAAACACCAGGAAGCAAGCAGCTGCATGCCCAAATGTGCAGCGCAAACCAGGGGCAATTCTGAATTAATCTAACTTGCATGTTTGAGGCATGCATGATGTTGACGGGCTTCTCTTCTCTAGAAGCTCAGATCAAAATGATGGCTCCTCCCAAACCCCATACGACCAATAGTGCCAGCAGCATGTGGATGGAAAAGGCCCCAACTGGGAAGCCAGAAAGGGATACGTGCATCTTTCGTTATGGTGAGGACGTTGTAATCACGCTAGAACCTTTGGAGTTCTTCGCTCCACTTTTTCCTACAGCTCAATACGACACAGAAAGGGAAAACAAATGCGGAAAGGGATCATGAGCTCTGCTGGAGGCAACATACATTCAAACGGGGAATGCAATTGCAACATCTCGCATGTGACCATAAACGAAAATTAAAGGCATACCCAAACTTTGGGGGAGGCAGCCGTGAAGAGGGGGTCAACCTCCAAATTTGAGACAGCAATAGGTTAACAGGAAACATCACAGTTCTATACTGCACATGGGTTCTATTCTATTCACAGACAGGTAGACCCAGGGCAGGCACCATCCCATTTTAAGAAGAGGATTAATGACCACAACGTCCCAGCTTTACAGCCCTCAAAATGCCTTACTGCTGCTGACACTTATGCAGAAGGGACTGAATGAATGCTCAGTACCCCAAGAGCTGAAACGTAAACTAACTACATTCAGTCACATTAATAGAAGTATATATAATATTCACGCCACGCATTTCTTACATTTTACTTTTCCATTTTTTGAGGTAAAGCTGTCATAAAAATTTGCTTTTCAATATTTCCTCAAAACAGTGCAGATACAGTTCTGCAGATAATGCAAATATAATGTCATTAAATAAAGCCACATCTTTAGTTTATTAGTTATAATGTTGAGTGTAAAAATCTGTGAAAGAGGCTAGGATTTAGAATAGCATTTTATTTAGAGGATGCATGTACATACTTTTGTTGGAATGCAAGTAACCCTTCTAGTCTAGTGACTAAACAAAAATACTTTCAGAAGAAAGAAAAACACTCATGGAACCCGACAAGGACCCCCTCCTATATATTTTACCTGTATCATTTGGGGTAAATACTTTACACCCCTTTCTAAGTGAATGTTAAATTGTTGAGGAAAACAAATCATATTGATGGTGAATTAAGGGAGCAACGGGGGAGAAAGACCTGACTACTCAAAAATGACCAAAAAATTAAGTAAAATGGCGGAGTCAGTCAAATTAAACATTGACTCTATAACAGTGTATTTAATGCTTTTAATTTCTAGAGGGTACTCTACTTGCTAAGTAATATTACAAACATGCTGATATGAGCTATTCTAAATAAGGACGCCTACTGAATTGCTCACGAGACCTATCCTACCGGCTACTCGGATAAATATATTGCAGACATGTCTAAAATCATTAGCCCTTTGATGTCAGTACATCTGAATATGAATAATACACTTTTAAAAAATGAACAATAAATATCAGAACTTCACAATGTCCCACCTTCACAGCCTGACAGAACTGAACGAAGGCTCAGTAGCTTCACTGGATAAGGTTCAGTTTCATCAACAAATGCATGATGCAACCATGCTGTAGATCCAAAAGCTAGATTTTCATTTTAATTCATACATGCACGTGTGAAGGATGCCTTGTGGGTGCAGCTCCGTGCACGACTGAGAAGCATGTTCGGCCCACCTCTCTCCAGCTGGGCACACTCCTGCAGCGTCTAACCACACTGGAGCACACCCACTCAAGGCCAAAACGGTGGCTCGAGACGTCAAAAGACTGAACGGCAGGAAGATGCTGCTAATGATTTTATGCCCCAACTCTTGCCAATTAGCAACCCTCTGAGCCGACAAAGTGCTCTCCAGATGAGAAGCAGCTTGATAGCAGAGAGGCAATCACCAGCAAAGGCGAATGACTGTTTGTGCGATGATCCGAACCTCGAAGCAAGGGCCAGTCCTTCCACTAGACCTTTCACGTCTCCAGTGATTCCCACAAATTCCCGAAGCCAGCACTGTTTCAAAAAGAAACCCTAGCAGAATGTTCTGGGCGGTGCTTAGATCTCCAGAGAGAGACACCTCCCCTCAAAATACAGTTCTGGATTAAACGCCTCCACAAACACCAGACACACACATATATGGGGCACTACACTTTTTTTCCTTCTTCAACCATGGCCTGATCCTCTGCAGCAGAACTGAAACTGTCATCAGCAAGTTCGACATCTGGACAAAGGGCTATCAGACCAGCTGGATAACATGCAAACACACGCCTGTACAAGTACACATGGCTGCACCCCAGCAGCAAAATACTGAAGCCTTTGGTGGAAACAAGAGACATAACAAGGAAAATTTCTCCTATCATTCTTCCTTAAGATCAAACAAGCTCATCACTAAGATAGTGAACCTCAATACTGGGCCTGACACTACCTGGGTGCATAAGTGAATACAGAAGTGGACTGGACTGCAGAAGAAAGTCTGACGGGATATACCATACAGCCAAATGCACACATACCACATCGAGAGAAGATGCTCCCTACACCATTTTTGTAAAACTGTTTCCCCCACAGACCCAGCAACTTCAACCAAAATTCACAGCCAACGTCTGGGCCTCCACCCAGTTTCAGTTCATGAGAGAATCAGGAGGGAAATGTGTCCAAGCCACAATGACTCAAGGGCCGGACAGCGTGGGGGACTTTTGAGATGCGAATCAGCCCCTGGTGGGACAATAAGTGAAGCACCACTCTTGACAGCAGCCTGGGTATGCTTTTTAAAAAAAAAAAAAAAAAAAAAAAAAAAAACAGCAAACATAGGGTATCTAGTTCAATTCCCGGGAGGGCAGCTGCTATTGAAACCCCGAAATAAAATGCACAACAACCACTTCCATCCACTTATGAAAAAGATACTGGGTCTCGGTCACCAGTCTGACTAAGACGAGAACCTGCAACCCTGCGGTGACAGGGCAGGCTCTCAAACCACACAGCCAATGAGCTGACAGAAAATCTCCAGTTTCACCGAGAGTTTACACAGCCGCTCACTGGTCGGAAACCGCTCACTTCATCGGCGAGGACAAGCCCCAAACAGCAACCCAGCACTAGCATGACCAAACAACACGCAGGCCGAGGGCATTACACACGCAAATGAGAAGTATGGTCTCCAGGGATGTGACAAAAAAACCTTCAAAATAATAAACTGCAAGAAAGTAAATCTATGTCCCTGAGCAGGACCATCTGCCAACAGCTTTGATGTCGTCGTGGTCATAACCAAACGGAAGCAATGTCCCCATAAAAGCGACAAGCAGCCTGCACCCCGCCTTATACCACAAATTAGCTGTCAAGACGTTGACATTATGAGACAATGTCAGATCACGATGCACTGGGATTCTTTAGGATGGCCAACAACCCCCAGGATTCTGAAAAAGTGGGTTCAACAACCTCAAGGTGCTATTAGCTACGTATATTCAATGTGGGAAGAGCGATCCATCTATTTTTTTTTCAAGCTCTCCCATTCTTTTGGACAGGGGAAGCCTTACAGAATTGCTCAGGGACAGGATACCCAGAAACCTTAAGGCCATTGCTTTTTGGGAGATTCATACCCTAATAGTTTTCCATCTGTAAAGGACTTGCCAAGCTAACTTAGTGATTTGGGCAAAAACTGACTTTTATTGTGTCGGGGGGAAAGGGTCTATTTTAACAAATAAGCAGACACGTATGCGTGTGCAGCATCGGTGGACAGCCAACCCAGCCAACTACCAAAACACGTAGCCCATCCTGACAATAGCGCTACAAAAACAGCTAGCCGGCTAACTAGGCCTCTTTCACAAAAAGGGTCATCCTACGCCGACATCACCACCACCGCCGCGGCTAAATGGCTGCATTAGAGGCCGACAGCAAAGAGCGATCCGGCCGAGCGACGTCCCAAAAGATGACATTTTCTAACAATATTGTTAAAACCCATTGCGGATGCTAGCACGACCCTGCATCCGCCAGCTTGCTAGCTAACAAAGGGTCAAACTGCTAGCTAGATGCGTACACTACGCGCAACGCAGCCCACACAGCATTTGCAAACTAGAAGCTTCTATAAAATAAAGGCAACCAGTCTGCTGAAGTAACACGCCGCCGCGGCGAATTTCTACATAAGCACGTTATTTCCCCGTTTTCCAGAAACCCGCCCGGATAAAGGAGACAGTATGGTACTTAGGGTACTCCCTGTAGCTACAAGGCCAGCCCCGAACAAAACGCCCCAGAGCCGGCGCACCATTGTTAGCCGTCCGGCCCGGACCGCCCGCGGGTGCCTGAGGCGCCCGAACCACTAGCCTAGCGCCCATCGGGGCCGCGTCTTACCATGCGCGCTGCCTCGGCCCACGTGCGCTCCTTCTTTCTCTTCTGTTTGTCCTTCATTTCCTTTGCTCTTTTCCCCCCTCTCTCCTCCGTCTCGGAACCTGTTTACGAAAAAGCTGCGCGATTCAGAGAGCGCCTACAGGCTAATACCCTCTGTCTTCTTTCGCCTCCCTTTTCCGCTCGCACAGAACAAAAAAATGCGTGTCCTCCTTCGTCGTGTGTTCAAAAGGCGCTTCCGTAGCGCATTAACGTGCCCGTCGCTCCTCGTCGGCTCCTCTTTGTAACGCTAGATAGTAAAGAGGCACAGGGCGCAGAAACGAGCCCCAGCAGCTACAGACGCTTGTGGCATACTGCAGGAAATCCTCACTTTGGAATGCAAGGAGGCGAGAGCATAACAACGGGGTCAAAGGTCACACACACTGCAGGAATGCAACACAAAACAACTCTTCCCCCATCCCCCTCTCTAAAAGGCAACGCCACGGCGGAGCTTCTCCGACCGAGAGGACGCCATTGTGGCTCGGAAACTACGATCGCCGGGGGAGGACACGTCTGAGAGCCTAAATGTCGTCCAATTCGCTACCCATTCACTCCCTTCTTGCCTTTTAGGGAAAGAAGAAATGGCGCTTTCCAGTGTACGGTCCAAATGTTTATGCCGACGATATTCTATATTATGTGCATAACACGTCCAGATATTAACTGAATTAACAGGACAATATGATATTGGATAGATCTTAGTATTTCATTCAACATATCCCGATTTGATATTAAACTTATATTAGACAGCGTATACCAAATACACAATTTATACGTTGAAATGTGTGTTTATGGTCACATTATGACGAATACTCTTTATCTGCTAGCAGATATACGTAATTCTAATGTTTTATGACATAAATTAATCGAGGGGATACAAATTTGAACACAGGATGTTGTTGCTGATAGTAGGCAAAATACCCATGACAAATTTAAGCAACCCCACCTAGTGGCGAGCGTATGGAACATCTTATTATTGTCATATCCCGAGAGCTGAAACGTAAACTAGCTACATTAAATTCCATTAATGGAAGTATATGCAATACATTCACCTCACACGTTTCTTGCACGTTGTGCCCTTTTCAATTTTTTAAACATTTTCAACATATGAGATAAAGCTATCATGTAACAATTTGCTTCTCAAAAATACCTCAAAAATAGTGCTGATACAGTTTTGCTGATAACAATACAAATTATATAATGTCATTTAATAAAGCCACGTCTTTAGTTTAATAGTTATAATGTTGAGTGTAAAAATCTGTGAAAGCCTGGAAGTCAGACTAGCATTTTATTTAGAAGACGCGTCTACAGCGTGCATGCATATTTTTGTTGGAATTATAAGTAACCCTTCTACTCTAGGGACCGAACAAAAAGGGACTTTCAGAAGAAGAAAGAAAAATATTCGTGGAACCCGACAAGGACCCCATCTTATATATTTTACCTGTTTCATTGGGAGCAAATAATTGACACTGATTTCTAAGTTAAAGTTATTGAGAAATTCTGTTTCAATATGATTCATTTCTGTATGTATACTCTACTAACAAAGTAATGTTACAAACCTAGGCTGATTTCAGCTATTATAAATAAGCATACCTACTGAAGACTCCACTGCACAACTAGTGGCTACTCAGATAAATACATTGTAATATAAAATAGCTTTTTGATGTCGCTCTCATAGTACATAGTAGTCTCATAGTATTGAATACGAATAATACATTTTCTTAAAAATATCAATAAACTATGGATAAAAATGGGGGGGAATTTTATGTAATGAACGTTTTTTTTAAAAAAAAAAAAAAGACGCAAGATGCTGAATTCATGTACAGCTACTGATGACGTTAGTACATTTATAAATTGCATATATATACCAATATTTTTCATTTTAATATGATTTTCACTTTCATTGGTGACTATTTTTAACATCCTTTTAGGTCAGGCTATTACCGCTTAACTATTTAGGTTACTAATGATGGTGTAGTTATTACCACTGGTTAGTTGTTGGCTCTAGGCTTTATTCAATTAAAACACAAGATAAAAAGGCCTGCGTATGTTTTAATTGTATACGCTGTCGACCCGCTTAGTTGAAAAAAACATCTCTACGACCTTATAGTTCAAATAAACAAACTATTACATACTGTATAAAATGTAACACTTTCCACTTTTCCTTCGTTTTCGTTTTATGAATGGCTTTATGTTTAACACACAAGGATGAGAAAATCGTTCTGTTTGTTGATGTAAAAACAAAATCGTTAACTTCATACCCATGAATGCCTGAACTTATAGCTATTCACGTCACGTGAATTAATTATATGTTTCATTTTCTCAAATTGATTATATATTCTTTCGGAATGATTTGTAGTTAGTGTGAAGAGATATGGATATATACCTGGCGGGACAGTTACATGAGTGCACTATTAGATTGGCCTTTGTTTTTTGATTTTGGCTACTACGGAATAACAAAACTGGCGCCCTAAAAACTTCATCCGAAAGAGTGCGGTGAGTTAAAGAAATCACTGTTAATTACCATATTGCATTGCATCACTTTTTGTATTTACACTAATTTATAGCCTACTGATGTCGAAGAAAATACGGTTCAGTGTACTGCCATTTGAAATCATCCTTCTTTCTCACTAATCCGCTACTAGGTTTTTCAGAGGAGTTTAAATCAACATGTTCATGGAAACAACAAGATTCAGTGTGGTCTACATTCAGTTTATGACCAGTCTCCTCCCAGTCCTCAAAGGATTTTATTTGATCCTGTACATGCACCACTACGATTTAAATCTTTCTACTTTCAGCAGTTTTATAAATATCCGCTTACTTCCGTTTGCTCACATTAATAGTCTCTCAATGACACACTGGCCTTATTTTTTAACTTTTGTGTGTTTTAGTATTTATTTAATAACTAATTATTTTAATTCGTTAATTTCGTTATCACTCTTGCTTCAGGATAAAAGAGCACTTAAGAATAAATATTTGTATGAATGTTGCAATGTTAGTTTTTCTTTTAATATAATGACTCTTTAATGCTTCATAAACATGCGTGTTGTTTGGGTGATAAAGCCCAATTTAAAAAAAAAAATCAGTGCAATGCAAACAAACTATGTTACTCTTACCAAAGTTCGTCCAGTAGAAGGGAAGAAAATGTAAACTCTAAAAAATGTCTCAGAAGACCACACCCGAGAAGCACTGGGCGCGAGCTAAATTAGTTCTGTTTACACTGCAGCAGAGGGTGGATGGTAGCGGGTCTGCTCATAAACTTCAATTAGTGAGTTGCGAAGAGCATCAGGGATTTTTCGCCAAAACAAATCTGCGCGTGCAAAAAACAGCCTGGGAAGCGAATTAATTATTATTATACTTGGGGTCAGCTTAAAGTTTCCGCTATACTATACGACTTTATGTATTCAACCGGATATGAAAAAACAATGCAAAAAAAGGAAAAAAAACATGCATCGAAATAGTTTGCTCTCCCTCCCCCCAACCCCCATTTACCCAATGGATCAGAAAGACACCAGACCAGACCGCCAGTGGTCTCTGGGGTGAGACCTCTGTCAGTCAGGAGATAAGAACAAGATGTGGCAGAACTGCCATTTGACCAGTGTGATAGCTGTCGTGTGTGACAAGGCTGGGGAGTAGCACAGTGTCTTTTCATCTCTTTCATGGGAAAACTGCTGGTGGGAGAGCTGGGAGATGGGGAGTGGGCAGGCGAGAAGAACTGAAGGGGGAACTGAGATGATGCTGGAGGCTGTACAGTAGAAGGACAGTCCATTTCCAGATTTCCAGTAGACCCAGGCTGAGCAAGGAGACCACCAGTTCTCAAAAATCTCTCTATAGTGGGCACCTTAGGGCTTCATAATTGGGCTCTGAGAGGACTACCAGTACTTGGCACAGCATACTTGCTTTGAAACAAATCTGGCACGCAAAACTTTGTGGGCGGAGGGTGGAGATATGCACACAATAACTGCCGCAATCAAACAGAGCATTCTGACCACAGAGTCTATGACGGCAGTAAACAAGGAGAGGCAGCAAGGAGAAGAACAAAAACAGCATTCCCCTTCTTGTCATCTTTGTATCTGTTTTGCCAGTGTGCTCTTTATTTTTGACTCCTCCGGTGGTTTAAACAATTTGGCATCACTGATGTGGGTCTGACAGACACATCCCATTAAGGAATTCAGACTCGTGACTAAAACATGTTTGCAGTCATGCATGGTGCCTAGTAGTGAACCAGTGAACAAATCACAATAGTGAACATTTATGAACCGAGTGGTAAAGCTATAAAGAGAGTGGAATGAAAAGTGAGCTGAATAAGTATGATATGGCTACACTGTGGATGGGATACCGGTCCATCCCTAGGAATATGCACGTCCACACTCATACACTATGGGCAATTTAGAAACACAAATTAGCCTAACTGCATGTCTTTGGAAGGCGACAGGAAACCAAAGCAACATGCAGTGAACATGCAAACATCATGCAGAACAGGAACCCTGACTGTATAGGAGGCGTGAGGCAATAGTGTCGCTCACGGTGCCAATCTGAATAAGTAAGGAGAGCAGGTGCATGTACAATGTCTGAACAAATTATGAAACCAGTTTGGTTGCATGATCTGTTGCTTCTGCTTGTACCTTTACTCTCGGATGTATAAAAGTGTTTTCTGTGTCTAAAATTGGAGCTTATACAACCGTGGACAATAGCACACCAACGCTGTCATGTTTCAGTCTAATGAGTTTAAACTAAACGTACACACACATATTTTTATATATATATATATATATATATATATACACACACACACACACACACACAAACCACCAATACAATTGTCAATAAAAGATATATAAGAGATTATCGATATTATGCTTAACTGTGACTGGGAGCCCGTGATTGGACAAAAATAAGAAATATAAATAGAACAACTGGTATATTTAAGAGATAGTGATGCATTGCTTATACATAACAAATACTAAAAGTAATTTATTAATAATAATATATAGTTACTTCGACTCTCAGCAGAAGTATCGGACATTGATGAACGGATATAGCTTACTGTATGTCTTGATAAATTACGTTTCTATGTAAAATAACTTTGCTTGATCAAAATTATATTTTTCTAGCAGAGGGGGGTGGGGCTTGCATGTTCACCTCGTGTCGGGTTTCCTCTGGGTACTCCGTCCAGGGTATAACCCTGCTCGGGATAGGCTCGAGAACATTGAAAAAATATATAAGCGTATTAATAGTACCTGGATTATAATGTCTGTACAGGAATTTCATATTTACGTGCTTGTTGCTGTTAACTGTACATCTATTGTGTGTTTATTAAGTTTCTACCCTGGCTAAGCTCTTCAAATTGTTTTGCACAGATCCTATGTGATGAGGATTTTTAAAAACCGATATGGGAGAAAACTATTACAGATGTATATTCAGATAAAGTAGTAATTTAAAAATATATATATAGCATCATCAGTGATTAATCTTTAAAATTATAATCGAAATTAATATTTCACTAATAAAACAATTTTTAAAATTCGTTGCACGCAATTTACATTCATATCAAAATATTTACTAGTTTAAGGCTACTTTAAAATATTAAATTTAAAGTTTGGGTCACTTAGGCTAGGGGAGTTCGAAGCTTCTTCAAATGTATTGTCAACCATTTTTCACGAAAATATTCCATAGAAAAATACAATGAATGTATTCTATTTTGGCTATAACGAAATTGTGTATCGTAGGACGTAGGATCAAATATACTAATTTCATTAAACTGCAATCGAGAATGGTCATGATTTATTGGCGTAAAAACTAAACAAATTGAAAGGATGAACTCCCTCGCTAAATGAAATATGGGTTTGCTTCTCTCCACACTAACCCCTTCTAAACTATCACACATATAGACCACCGCGATAAAAGCGCGCGTGGAGGGGGATGGGGAAACGTGAGGAAACGCGCCGATGTGCCCTGGAAGTGATTCTTTCGCCCCAAAATAGGTGAAAAGGGACCACCACAGAGAACCGCCCGTGGATCCCACGGCGACCCATGTCCCTAAAGCCGGATGACACCGACCAGAATCCGGAAAGATGTGCTCTTTTGGCTCAATATTTTTGAAAGTCCCCTTAAGAAACATGTTAACATGTAATTGAGTCTTGATGTTTTAATATTACTAAAATAGTTACTAAAATAGGGTACTTGTTTTAACATGTGATGCTCTATCCAATATTAAGATATATTTTCGTTTTTTGTTGCATAGGTACTTTTGCTTTTTAGACATTTTTTTATATTGAAGTATCGATTATATATTTCTTTTGAAAAGTGTATATCTATGTATATATTTTCGATTATTTTAATATAATATAGAATAATAGACCTACTACATAGCCTACAATTCAATGTTTCAAAATAAAATGAATAAAAAGAGTATCTGAATTGTAATTACAAATATTTAAAATTTATTTTAAATTGCAATCTCCAATTATTATATATGAAATATAAATAAAAAATATATTTATATTTTACCAATTTTTCATGGGCGTATCAATCTAGATGACCCTAATAAATAAGTGATAAAATAAACATTAATCTTTCTATTAATGCATGAAACACAGATTTTTGGTGTCAAAACATGAAGGAGAACACCACTGATGAGTATATAGGATACATTTGAATTAATATATTTAATTAAACAAAATCTTCGGTTAATATATACATATTATTTTATATATACACATTCATCTATATGTAATACGTTTTTCATATTAAGCTAATGAAGTTTTATTTGGTATAAGTTACTGGGCTTTGTCGTTTTGTCAGTCTATATCCTTATTATATAGGCCTACACGCTTATGACCTTGCTCACTCTTTATAACGCATGTAATTAATAATAAGTACTTAATACAGATAATACTGCTTTGTGTGGAGGGTCTTGCCAGCTGTAATTAAAAAAAAAGTTTACACATCCGAGTAAAAAAAAGAAAAAAAAAGAAAAAAGTTTGTGAAAGTGACGTGACGTCACACTCCCACAATGCTCGCGCCCCCTAACTCTAGCTCTGCAGCCAGAGGAGACAGAAACAGTCAGGCCCCGAAAAATAAAAAAAATATAGAAAAAATTGGAAAAAATAATAAAACAACAAATCCGAGACAAAACGACAGCATAAAGTTCCGAGGGTACTCCCACGGTAGGTTTGCACTGGGTCAGAGTGGAATGATACCGGGGTTCCTTCGGTAATTGACCTGTGAGTTGCTGGAAACTTTTTGGTGGATTGCTGTTCATTTTTGCGAGTCCTTTTAACATAGTTCCACTTCTCAGCGCTTATGTATTTTCATTACGACCGTGTCAGTAATACTGAAATACGTTTCCGTTATGGATCGATTATTTATTGTTGGTTACCCGGTATTACTGTATTAAATGTTTAGGATTGCTTTTTATATGTATTATTTTGTGATTTTTGTAGAAGCATTACTTAGCGTCGAGGAATTTTAATCATTAATTAACTTAATCTCACCATTTCCCTTAAATAGATTGCGGATATGCGAGATTTAACTTCCAAACAAACTGGTAACAGCTTTTGCAGGGGGTTAGGGTTTCCTTGCACCTTCAAAATTTTAAGCAATGGGGTATATTTTTAAGGAGACCATACCATTAGCACAAGCCATATGCGGACGTAAATGAGTACATTTCGTCATTTCGTGTTTAGCTTGCGTAATTTATTATGGACGATTAAACAAGAGAGAAATTATTGTGCTTGTTGGGTTTTGGTGCATCATTTTGTACTTCCCTATTGCGCATTTAGCAAATTCAGCAAAGTAAACCAAAATCTTATGTATGAATTTTGCGTGTTTCCTACTGTTCCCTAGAACTACGGTCTGTCAGTTGTTGTTCTAGTGAGTGGTTCAGTTCACAGTTGTTCTTGGGCGGGTTGCTTTGCGACGAGGTTCCTCGTTTCTAACTATCTTTACTTAAAAGATAAAAGTATTTCGAGTGCTTTTTTATTTCCGCTCATTTGTATGCTTGCGCCTCGATATGTAAGCTATACTGTACAGATCACTTTTTCCACATTATAAATACCCAGTTAATGCATTCGCTTCTGACAAGTAAGTTTGGCAAAACTTTCATTCTATACTGCCTGTATAACGAAGGTAAAGAAAAAACCAATTAGGCCCGTGTGACGATCCAAATTAAGTTGTTGCCTCCAAACAAAATGTACAATGAACATTCAAAGGATGTTTTAGAAAAGCCTAGTCTGACTTTAATCTAAAATCGATTATAACGCTAATGCAAGACACAAATGATTTACCTAAATTCCGTTCACAATTTCTATGCCAAATATAGATTGCATGCGTTGGGGTAACCTTTGTATTTTGAAAACCTCTTAAAGTAGTGTTGCAAATATTTTAACGAAAGTACACTAATTGCGCGCAACTGCGCCCAGCTCGGGGTTTTACCTGAGTGGTAATTAAACCTCAAAGTGTGCAGACTGCACCAACAAGCGCTCAGTCTCACCGGGGGGCTGTAAAGCACCTGCACCTTATACCCACTGCTACATTAAGCATTTAATTTCTAAATTATGGTTAGCGATTAGCAGCAGGTACGACGATGGCAAAAGCTGAATTGTAGTGCATTCCCTAGTTGGTATACGGATTATGATTTAAAATTTACAAAAAATAAATCGAATATCATTCGATCAATATCATGATCAAGGATTTACCTGTAGTATCGTTCTCCAGCTGTTCTGCATGTCTGCCTTCGCAAATGAGCACATCCACTATTTACCTAAACTCTTACATTTTGTTCCTGCCTTGTTACTGATTGTTATCGCTATATGTTTTCTGGCCTTTCAGCTTATATGTGCAGCTGGGCTTTGAATATATTTTGAATATATTAATATATTCAATTCAATTGTGGAAGAACGTTTTTACAGAAACTATTTGAGGATGGTTTAGACGGCACAGCTAGCTATGAATAAACTGTGAAAAATGATTTGACATAACATTTGGACAGGTGCAGACTTCTGGGAGGGAAGGCCAAGTTGTATAACACTCATTTCCCCTCCTTTGTCTTAAAGATATGCCTTCCCACCCTTTGTGAGCCCCCTGTAGCTAGTTCATCCTGCTAAGTGATGGACTGTGTTCCCATCCTCTCTACACACCATCTTGTGCTCTTGGCATTCAGGGATTGCTTTTGCGTCATTTTGACCCAAATTGGATAAGTGAAAATAGATGGCTTATTCACTTAGAGAAAAAAGAAGAACAGCATGGTTTAAAAAAATACACCACAAGTTTTGTATGCATTTTAAACCTCTAAAAATAACCTGTGCCATATTTGTTGAAACTTGGATTCTAAAACTTCTTTTATGTTACTGACATAACCTGATTGGTTTGTAGATTATACAGTTTTTGGCAACCGCATTTCTAAAAAGCTGCTCTTGTTTTAAGATCACCTTATATGTTATACAAAATGTCTGAAATATGATTAGCATACACTCTGCTTAGTTGCATTTGTCATGGTTCCCCGATGCATTTAAATTCCATTTAGTAACACTTTTTGCTTTGCAGTACATATTCTTCCAAGTATACCATAATTATCCACAAGCCCCAGGGATTACATACAGATCTGGAGTTCACACTACAATTGCTGGCTCCGTTGTTAATTTGAGGTCCTTCCTCTGGCTTTTAAGCAGTGAGCTTGATGCATGATTAGGGATTTTTTTGCCATTGAGGCAAGCAGGTGTATCTGTTGGCTTGGTGTTAGTGAAGCGCACTGCAGGTGTATCTGTTGGCTTGGTGTTAGTGAAGCGCACTGCAGGTGTATCTGTTGGCTTGGTGTTAGTGAAGCGCACTGCA
>JABFEA020000130.1:27048768-27070272 GCA_019775915.2 Cyphomyrus plagiostoma | reverse complement strand
TGGCTTGGTGTTAGTGAAGCGCACTGCAGGTGTATCTGTTGGCTTGGTGTTAGTGAAGCGCACTGCAGGTGTATCTGCTGGCTTGGTGTTAGTGAAGCGCACTGCAGGGGGAGCTGTTGGACTCTCAGGATACAAAAGGGGCATCCTTTGTTGAGTAAGACGACTACTCTTGCAAAACAGCGTGGCGGAACACCGTCAGCCCACAGAGTCACTGAATGTCACTGTACGGTTTTCGTCATACACACAAACCTAGATTAAAAGGCTAAACTGGCAACTTAGTGGTTAATGAAATGAGGGCAGGTATTTTGGCACAGGGGGACTTCAATTTGATAAAAACCAGTGAAACATTTTAAGGTTTTGTGTGCTTTTAACCTAAACAGGAATTTCGTTACATGACTGACAAGTTGATATATAATTGTGTGATTGTAAGTTATTGAAATAAACTAAATAGGACTAAAGCTATTTTCCCACTGGTTTGCTGAATAATCAGTGTAAATAGACATTTATTTACTGTATATAAAAATAGTGGAAGTTCCCCATCATTTTCAGTACTGATTCCCACTCGCAAAGAATGTCATGCTATGCTGAATTAGTTCTGTGAATGGTCAGATTAAGCTGAAATAGGAAGCTGACTGAAGAAAACAGTGTATCTAGTGGTTCCCCCCAGGCTGGGGCTTCTGTATGCATGTTATGGGTAATGATTTCTGCACTGGTGTGCTGCAGTGTTTTAAAGCATAGATTTAGTAGCTGACCTCACTGGGGGAAATCCTGCCACATTGCATTTCCTCATTACTCTCAAAAAATAATAGCAAGCCTTAGACCAGGGTTCCCCCATTCCCGTCTTGGAGGGCAGAATCCGACATAGTTACTAGGCATCCCTGCTCAAACACACCTTAATCAGTGAATTACCTGGTTCGGTAGATGTGTTTGAGCAGGGAAATCTGCCAACTGTGTTGGATTCTGGCCCTCAAGGACTGGATTTTGGGGACATAACCTTAAATTATGCTTCTGGTTTAACACTGTTGGATTCCAAGGGTTGTATACTGTAGAAACTAGGACAGCTTGATTATGGCAGAAATTATAATCTTGATTATTCAATGATTACTCATTGAGTTTGGAGATATAATACATTTATTTAACTTTTTAAAAAATGTCCCCTTTTAGCAGTGGACTTCCCTGAAATCTAAACATAATGAAACTGAGAAACAAATAAAAAGGGTTGGAAAGGGATGTGCATGGGTTGGAAATGGGAGCATCATTATGAAGCAAAATGTGGCATGATCATTTTATCTCGATTATTCCTAAAAAGGCAAAATTGTAATTGAAATTAAAATTCGATTAATTGCCCAGCTGAAGTAGAAACTGTAAGCTACTGCCTGTAAGTCACAGCACAGGAAAGATGACATGAAATTCGTCTTTGTTAGTGAGTGCATAATAAGTCAGGTCAGCTTTTAAATAGCCAGCACTGTAACTACGAAGAACAAATGATGAATTTTCCCTTTAAATATTCAGCTTTCTGTTTTACAGCTTTTACACACTGTCCAAATTCTATCTGTGAAGTGTATTATCTAGTGGTGATTTGGAAGGTAGGAGCAAATTACGTAACAGAGAATGGCAAAGAACATGGTGACTGAAATTAGTGTCCAACTCTGTATTAAAATGGTTTCAATAACCCAGAATTACAGCTTATGCCCTTTAGCAGATATCAAAGTAACAGATAAGCAGTTTGTTAATTCAGTAATACAGCTTATTGTATATAACTACATTGCTAAATGTGTTTCTTATGTGACATAAGAATATTATTTAACAGTAGGGCTGTTTGGGGACCTACTCTAGTAGTGTGCTTTGGAATTTAACAATTGATTGTTTGCAGGTGTAGCATTGAAGTGCATGATAATGTCCATTGTAATAAATTTACAAAGGATTAAAGTTATGAAATGGCATTAGATCTCCAGCTGCAACATTATGAAAAGTAAAAAAATGTTCAACAATAAATTACACTTAAATGCAGTGGAAGTTCTTGTACCCATTAAGTAATAAAATGAATTGAATGAACTAAATGCTCGTAACATAGTGAGCTGTTTGTATGTTTTACGACCATCTTGCTAGCAAAAATCTTAGATCATCTGTACCACTACATAGTGTTTTTGCCACCTTAAGTAAGCTACAGTTGATCATCAGTCGGTCAGTCGTAACACAGTATGATTAATGGCCTAATTCCTAATCACACCTAACACAAATCTCAGTTGTAAAGCAGTTATACTTCTGTATATGTGTAAAACATAACCTCTGACCTCCGTTTAAGAAGTCCAAGTAAGTCCTCCACGGCTGAATGTGAATCTGGAGTGTGAACCACCTCTGGTGGGGTGATGAACTCCACAACATGAACTTTGTCACATTGCAGGGATCACGCATGCTTCTTGTACCATTTATGAAATAAAAACCACAAACGGAAACAGTTCAGTTTAACCTGAATCTGGAGTGTGATCTGTTGCAGCACATTACGGTCATAGTCACATAATTCAAAACTCAGTTTTAATAATGGTTATACAGACCCTTGGGTGTTTTAGGTTAAAATCAGTAGACTTCAGCTATACATTTATATTGAACTATAATTATTCCATTCGGTGTAACGGGTAATTTGAGTGATCTCAATTGAAATTGGTTTTGTACCACCAGTAGTACACGAACTATTACACTGTATTGAGAATAGGTTCAGTCGATCTCCATCCTAGTTTTTTACTGCAATTGAGCATGCAGCTCTGAATGACCCAGAGATGGCATTGTGTGAAAAAATGTGAAAATAATGAAAATGTGTACAATTATTGTGTATGACTCTCCTTGTGGTGCAAACACCGTCTAATATTTCAATGGTCTGTCGTTAGATACACCAACGTAGAATAAGCTCTTTTTAATTTAGGTCACAAAGTTATGATGTAGAGATGGCACCGGTCCGATACCCACTATCAGTATCGGGCCAATACTGGCGAAAAATGCTGGTATCGAGGGCGGGACAGTAAGAAGCCAGTCTGATTTTCCGCTAGGGATTGGCTTTGTTTGAAATATCTTGGAAATGCATGGAGCTTTAGCACTAAATACCATAACCAGGGTCACGTGATGGCTGGTTGATCAGCTGCACATGTCCGATGGAGCTGTCTCCAATGTTGGCTTTGTGGAGATACAGTAACCCCTTCACATTTGTGCATTTGACATTTGTGGTTTTGGTAATTCAGGAATTGGCTGTGAACAGTTGATTGATTGAATGACCCCTTATTGCTGTTGTTGTTGCAATAGCATGTCACTGGTCACAAGTACCAGCGAAAAACTGGCCATCAACCTGACCATACAGGTGTGTGTATATATATACATGTATATATATGTGTGTGTGTATATATATATATAGTACATGCTCTTTAATATTAAAAGTCTTGGCTTGAGTACTGTGCATTTTTGTTTTGGCAACAAGCCTCACTCATGTATTAGCTGACTATGTGTCTGTGGAATCTCAGGCTTCTTGGGGAAACTTTGAAAATGTTCAGTGCTGTTCATTTTGTCTTGTTAATAATGAATCCAAAACTTAGTGCTCCCAGTGTGTACAGTAGTAAGGGCATAATTTAAATGGTTTGATTAATATATGACAAGGTTCTTATAGGATATGACAAAGTAATTGGTACGGTGTACTGTACACTGAACACAGCAAAATTTATATAGACTTCAGACTTGTATTCTTTCTAAAGTTTGGGTAAGTACTATTTACAGGTTTTATATGTGCTTTGTCAGATATTTTGTACTGGAAACATGTACCTTTTGACAGGAAATGGTTAGTTAGGTTGGGGGTACCATGATATGATTGATGATTGATTTCTTTATTATATTTAATTTGGCAACAGAATATACAATTTCCGCTTTTAAGAAATATTTCTGATCTTTTTTGTGAAAGTTGTTACTGAATAAAACAAAGACGCAGACTTGTGTAAATCCTCTTGGCTGTGGATTTCTCCCTGTAGCCGAGTGCCATAGCTTTTGTTTCAACAGAATGACCATTATAATTTCTGATTCTTAGCATCCTTAGACAATGCAACTACATCACTGAATGCAGGTAGTTTGCCATGTTAATTGAAATATATTAATATAAATATCATGTGTAATACTTAGTAGTTGATAAATGGGGAAAAAATATTGGATTGGAATCAGTATCTGCAAATACTCAAAAAATTTTATAATGGAATTGGACCAGAACAAATGACATTGTGCCATCTTCAGACACCTGACATTTATTATGTTTTTCTTTTTTTTGTGTTGCAGTCTCCTGTCAACCATGCTGTTTACCATTATAATTTGTTTTTTATCCATGTAGTCAAGATGTCCCTTTCTAACAGTTATAACCCCCAGCAAAAACATCTAGCGTGTTACTATTGTCACGTATTTGTAATGGTGATGGTAGGGACTTCAAAGAAAGAAATGTGAGCTAAAATAAAGTCAGGATATGTATCTGTAATCTCCCATGCAGAAGTGCAGGATGCCCAGAGGCACACCCCTCGCCCCAGAAGTGGTCACCATGGGAACCGGCTGACAGTCCAAACCTCGTTCCCAGGCTCATCTGAAAGGTAAGCTTCCGGCCTGTGTCCTACGTCCTTTCATTCCAGGAAATCCCTTGCATGTTCTCCTCATCTAATTTGGGTTTCCTCTGATTACTCTATTTTTTTCTTCCCTTGCATTTCAAAGCAAATTTATATTGTAAATTGCGTACCTTATCCTCATCTCTTTGTTTTAATTGTGTGCCTTTATTTCTGTGTCCGTGGGCTCCATTCACCGCTAAACCATAACAAGCATCTAACATGAGTTACATGAGATTCACTTCCTGATAGCACTGGATTCACTGCCCATCAACAAAACTGGCCAGACTTGATGCTTCTGTTTACTCCGCCAAAAAAAAAAAGCCTTAGGTTTATGGTTAGCCATTCTCTAAGTGTTGACTAACGGCTAGCACCCCACTACTGTATCACAAATACATACGGTGTGAGCTGTGAGCATATTTGGCTCTATTATATTCTCATGTTAACATTTCTTGTGTTATGAAGAACTGTGTGTGAAAGGTCTGAACCATTCTAATAAACAGGAAATGACAATGCTGTGCGTTCTGGTTTACAGATTTGATTTGCAAAGGCCCCTGCGCAGATCCTGCTACGATTGGACATTTATCTTGTCTGGCCCTGCTTTGTCCAATGACTGACCAGTCACGGCCAGGAAGGCAGTGAAGCTCCACCCACCTCTCCATGGCAACGAGACCTTAGGGCTGCCATGGCAGCAGCCACCGCCGATGTCCCATGCCAAACTGCCCCAGTGAGCCCAGAGAACCAGGACCTACAAAACAGAACCGCCGCTACCTTTAGCGCCGCCCTGCTGGCAGAGCAACGACGCCTGCAGCTGAGGGGAGAAGCTGAGAGTGAAGGGGAGCTGTGGAAGGGGCTCGGTAGGAACCAGTCCCCGCTGCGTCTGCTGGCCTCGCAGACTTACTGCCAGAGTGGTGAGAAGGCCTTTCACTGCTCCCAGCCACACTGTGCCAAGGCCTTCGTCTCCAAGTACAAGCTGCTCCGGTAGGCATCCCACACTGGGCACTGGCTCGTAGCCCCAGTTAGCATGTAGCATGGGGATGCACAGTGATGAAGGATAAATACCTACACTGGGCTAAAATAAAAATATGATAGATAAGCATCACAATGCTGAGAAACAGGTTAAACATGATGCATCATCCATAAGTGCTGTTTCATTTCAGGGGTGTGGGGTGGGCTCGAGTCCATCAGGGGGCGGGAATGGGGTGGGATGCCAGCCTATCAAGGGGCATGCACTCACACACACATGGAGTCACACCCTACCGGTAATGTAATGACCTCACTTAAAATGCTGGACTTTTTCTGGCCCATCTGATGTAAACTTGCACAGTAGCAGGAAGAGCAAACTACATGCACCCAGTGTAAAGGCCGAGTTCGAACCCACAGCTCCGAAGACACGATAATGACCATCGGGAACCCGTTTCCTCCACCCAGACACATGGCCACGCACTCCCAGCAGAAGACTCATCAGTGCTCCTTCTGCGAGAAGATGTTCCACCGCAAGGACCACCTGAAGAACCACTTACAGACCCACGACCCCAACAAGGAGGCCTTCCGGTGCGAGGAGTGCGGCAAGCGCTACCACACCAAGCTGGGCTATCGCCGGCACGCTGCCATGCACTCGGCTGCCAGCGGTGACCTCACCTGCAAGGTCCGCCGGCGCCGTCTAACCGGGGGGGGTATCAAGGTTTTATCAGAAGTGGTTTGGTCACCTTGCTTTTTGATGGATTCGTATTCTAGGCAGATAGTGCTTGACTGGGCAGCTCGTTGACTCTCGTTCAAGATGATAACCTGTTGAGAATTTAGTTACTGTTGCCCGCACCATGTCGGGTGCCTGTCGGCTCTTTGCGTTTCCGCCTCCAGCCGGATTCACCGCACCGGACGCGAACCCGCATCCTACTGGCGCCGCGGCCCCTTAACCACTGTGCTTTCCGCTTCTTCCCCAGGTGTGCCTGCTGGGCTGCGAGAGCACCGCCGCGCTTCTGGAGCACCTGAGGGGCCACTCCGGCAAGCCCCCGGTGGGGGGGGTGACGCGCGAGAGGCGCCACCCCTGCGCCCACTGCGACCGGCGCTTCTACACGCGCAAGGACGTCCGGCGTCACCTGGTGGTCCACACCGGGCGCAAGGACTTCCTGTGTCCGCACTGCGCCCAGCGCTTCGGTCGCAAGGACCACCTGACGCGGCACGCCAAGAAGAGCCACCCGCAGGAGCCGCTGGAGGGTAAGGCTCAGCTGACCCCGCCCCCGAATGCGATTAAGGAGGAGCTCGGCCATCTGTCATGCGGGGGGCCCCCCAGGGTGCATCCAGGGAACAAGCCCTTTGCAGGGGTTTTTCCTGTTGGCCTGTATGAGCCGCATCTCCAGCCAGCCCATACGTCACCAGCATGCCGGCCAGGGATGGGCCGCCACATGGAAGCACCATGTGCTCCTGCTCACCCCCCAGCCCAGCTGGCCTTGCCTGTCCCTCTATCTCATCACCAGCACCATCAGTACCACCTGCAGCAGCAGCAACAGCAGCATCACCCCCCGCCGCTCCCTCCTTCTTCCAAGTACCAGCCTGGATCCTACCTCAAGATGGAGATGGAGAGCTTTCTGATGGACCTGCAGAGCGGCCTGCCCCTGCCGACGCTGCCCGAGCCCCAGGCTCTGCCTCCAGCCCCCCCCCATATCCTGCCCGGCGACGAGTCTGAGTCGCTGTGTGCTGACATCCTCTTGCCCAAGGGTCCGGCTGAGTCCCTGTGTGGTTCTAGCATGGACTTCTCCCACCTGCTGGGCTTCCTGCCACTTAACCTGCCGCCCTACAGCACCCCCATCGGTACAGGTGGCCTGGTGATGGGCTACCCGGCCGCGTCCTCATCATCCTCCACCTCATCCTCCTCGTCTTCCTCTCACGTGGCCGAGACCCTGGGCACAGCCCTCGCCTCCGCCCAGGTTCCACACCAGGAGTCGCTGTCCTCATTGCCCCTGGGGTTCAGCTCCACCCTCAGTACCAGCACACTCCCCCGCTTCCATCAGGCCTTTCAGTGAGGACCTGCAGCTCCAGGCCTCAGAACGTTACAGGTTATAGAGGCCCAGGTGAAAGGGCTTTCAGACACAGCTCTATAAACAGTAACGCTGTGTCTGTAGGAGATAGTGCCATAGTGACTGGAAGCATGATGCTGTCCACAATAAACTTTAGGAACGAAAAGTCAAAGATTAATTTAGATATTGCTCAGAATGATTAGTTTGTAGTGGATCAACGTCACTTACCTCACCTACGTGGGAAGTTTAACAGGCTAAGCCAGATGGTGAAGTTATGGGGTCAAAAGTTCCCGGCTGCTGCTCCAGACGCCATAGCTCTACACGGGATGTACAGTGAACTTGTATGAAGAAGGATATTGCCTGCAGCTATGTTTTATGAAGACCTCAAGGGTTCGTGGCCGAAGTGTTTCTTCCCACGCCAAACAAACAAATGCTGAGAGGTAGATAGTTTAAATCCAGAGAGTACAAATCCAGACCAAGATTTTATTTCAACCAACCAGTTGAGTATAAAGAGTCACAGTCCCAGAATACTCAGCTGGTTGGCTGAAACAAAACCTTGGTCGGGATTTCTACTTTCTGGACCTGAACTGCCCACCTCTGAAAACTGTAAAAGCGAACTCAGTGCCCCCTTTGTGTTTTGGGGTTTATGGCTACCTACCTACAATCATACGAACAGTCGTACAGATAGCAGACTAGTTTGCCTCAGGTTCTTCAGAGGATATGTGAGATAATCTGCCTCAAAGGGAAGCTACAGAGATTCCCCCTGAGCCGTTTCCGGCACGAGCCGGAGGCAAGGTGAGGCCAGCAGAGGCTTTTGGGGGGGGAGGGGGGGACCCCCACCCAAAGAAGCACTTTCAACACCGCATGCACTTCACCCCAACAGAGACTAAAAACACACAGATCAGCTCTTAGAACTGATTCTGCATCCCTCACACATCTTGCAGCACTTGCTTGCAAACTCATGCCGCGGAGGCATCGTCAGGCATCCATCCTGTGTGACTCGCCCAGCGGCCTCTAAACGGATCGAGCGGCATGTTAGCAGCAGCCGCTTGACATATGTGAATAATATCAAGCAACTCGAGCAGAGATCCTGTGAAGGAATATTATTGCAGTGTATGAAACATTTGAAAAAGTTATTAAATCTGCTTCCGCTTCTGTTTAGTGGTAGATGTACTGAAGTGAATGACTAGTGGTAAATTGTTCGGGGGAACGGTGGACACTTGTTTTTTTTTTTTTTTTTGTTTTAACCCCAGATATCATTTGATACAATACTATACTGTTCCCATTCCTCCACCTCCAACCTCAGACATCCTCCAAAATGCCACAGCGGCCCACAGTGCCTCAGTTAAGTCTGATGGGCCCTGTTGTTTTAACCTATTTGAATGAATTAAAACTGGTCCCCAGTGCAGACCCCTGGGGTAAGTTTAGCTAAAAGCTGACTATCAGCACACACTACAGGCTCAGGGCTCTGAAGGATTAGCCATCACGTGCTAAGATCCAGTCTGAGTTTTGGAGCTAAGGTTCCGGAATTGTGTTCCGGAGCATGGTGAGCGAAGACAGCCCAGTCAAACCACACTGTATGGATTCTGGCAGCTCCTGGACTGCATGAACAAAATGAGGACGAGCAAGCGAATGCCCCAGCTTGCCCTTTTTTTGGTATCGAATGCCCTTTTAGAACCGGAGGGACAATCAGGAACATATCAAAGGATGCACAAAATCTAAGCTGCTGCCCCAGTTCTTATTAGGATTTCCAAGGAAACTTTTGCAACAGTGCCCTTCAATACAGCGAAGTAACAAATTCACTGGTTGGGAAAAGTAAGTCGTTCTAAGGGGCAGGGATGCAGGAGAGCTGGATGATTTTAGTGACATAAGTTCTCTGCATGTCAAAATCAACTGGATGAACTTTCGCCTTCATCTCCATGTGCCTCAGCCTTCCGCACAGGCGGAGTGGATTCCGAATGTTCTCTACCGCCAGTCCATATGCGACTTGTTTTGGGGATTAGGAACAAAAAAAGTTATGGAGTGAAATGGAATCGTTGTTATAGTGACGTTCAAAACGAACAGCTCAGAGTAAAACCAACAGGGATTGTTGCACGTCGTCTTACAATGTGCGTTTTCTGTTCAAGAAACCTTTAAAACAACACATCACCTCATTGTTCTCAGCAGAAATCCAGGGAGGAGAGCCAGACCCCAGCACCCTATATTCCCCCATACTGCCTCACCTTTTACTGTAACTGTAATAACAGTAAAAGCTGGAAAGGGGGGGTCAGAGTGTCGCTAAAGATGACATTGTCACCTAGCTGTAGCCTTTTGGCTTTGCATATCTGGCTTGACCTTTGAAGCCAAGGATGGTGTGCGCCTGGGTGATGCCTCATGTGGCGTGTCTCTGAGAATCAGCCGCTATCCTGCTCAAAGAAAGGGAAGAGGAATGAAAGGGTGATGAGCTCCCTCCCTGGCTTTCGGAGAGCCCCTGTGTTATGCTAGCACTTTTAAACCATGTACAGAGTAGCTATTCCAGCTGAATGCAATCAGCCCTCAGAGGACTTCCCTGTGGTACAGGCCTGTTTACTATGGTATGAGGCCCTGTTTACTACGGTCGGGAGGCCTCCCCTGACTGCGTTCTTTATCATTTCGTATGTTGGTGCCATCGGTTTAATGTTGTGTAGGTTTTATGCATATCTATGTGTTTTATTTTTTTTGTTGTTGTTTTTATAGAATGACAGTATTTTTGTAGGGCATGTCCCTTTTGCTGGAGAACATTTCACGTTATAAGAAAGTCCATTTAAACAGGAATAAACTCCCTCCCTCCTATACAGTCACTGCTCCTTACCTTATCATTTGCCCCTCTTAGCACTGATGTAACGCATCAATAATGCTTACTTTGCCCACAGGAGGTTCTTTCCACCACCTTCCCTCACCAGCCCTGTGTTCATAGGCTGTAGGGTTTCTATTTTAGATCCACACCTTTCATCGATTGGGTGAGAATCTGTCTCACCTATTTCAGATGTAAACACACCACATACTGGTATATTTATAGGTAAACATAACACCAGTAACAAGCAGGGGATTGGTCCTGTGCAGCTATCAGCACAGTACTTGAAGCATCCTGGTAAATTCATTAGCTTTTTTTTTTAAAAGCACACTCTTCATAAGCTCGCCTTTAGTACCCCAGTACCGTCCCACCAGTGGCACATAGGTGGTCTGCAGACGCTCCCCGGTGCCACAGGCAGACCACTGCACCATGATTGGACACAAGCAACATACAGCAGAGGGTTGCCAGATCTGGTCTTTCCCTTTTGTTCTCCCACGAGTTCAAGTCAATCTGTTAATGACAGTATTAATGACTAATTACTGGAAGACTACCATTGGGGGACTGGGGTACAGCCAATTGCTGCATGTAGTTAATTTCAAGCTCCCTTTCAATTGCATTTGACCTCTATGCTTGGTGAAATTTGGTCAGGTAACCTAAGCCCTCAAATGGAAATAAGGCTCTCTAGGGCCAGAATTACCAACTACCCCATCCCCGTCCACCCCCGCCCACGCAGCTTCTCTACCTTAACTCGGCGTTTGCATTCCAAACCCCTTTGTTTGAGTAACATAAACCGTCCTACCTACCTTTTGTTGCCAACACTAAGAGAACAATAACTGGAACAAAAAAAGCGAATGTTAACCAGGTTCTGTCCTGTACTTCTGTATGGGCTTTTAGCTACAGGGAAGGGCTGTACAAAGGCACTTCAGTGGCAAAGTGTCTGCTTTTTATGTTATGATTTTCAAAAGTCTCATTTAACAGACTGCACAACCTGACAGATTTTTGTGGTTTCAACTGGTATATTGAACTACAGTGCAGTTTTGTTGTACTTTTGATTTGTAATTCAGTATGTTATTAAAATGATTAAAGGAAGAATCCACCATTAAACTCAACTGAATCTCCATCTCCTTAACATTTAAACTGATGCACATGTGTTATAATGTAACTATTAAGGTTCATAGTGCATAAACTGGACCCAGGGGACTGTAAAATCAGCCGTAATTCAAAGTCAATGGGGAGGACATTGCTATTATATGTTTGAGTAACACACTGACCCACAGTTGTTTTGGAAAATTTGTGAATTGATTAGCCAACACAAACATATCAGTGAATATGTACATAAAGTATGATTATATTTGAATATATTTCCGGGAAGACTGCAGATGTGTCAGACTTTTAAAAATGATAGCTACTGTCCCCCATATTCAGGCAATATTCTGCAATGATTGAGAAGTAAGTCATAGAAATAGAAGAGACTAGAGTTAAAACTGCAATGCACAGAATGCACCAGGAAGTGGTTGCGGTGCCTTCTATGATTCTCAGGTGCAAGGATTCTCAATTTTCTACACTAGCTCTGCTGCTACTCAGTCTATAACTTGATTTAGGAAAATGGTTCCAGTTCCTGAATTCTGCATAGATACAACTGACAACAGCATAAATGATGAATACAGACATAATGACAAGAAGACAATCCATTAGAAGCTGAAGGTAGTAATAATGGAACACACAGATCAACGCCATCAGTTAGTGTTTATAAGTTATCATGCAGCGAAATGCCTAAAAATTTATTTGCATCCTAAAAGCGGCTTTGGAGGTAGCAGGCACTACACACCACTATTCCTTTTTGTGGAACCTCTTAAGGTGATGATACATGGCAACCTTTGGAGCAAAGTCATCGGGCAACTGCCAGCCAGGTGAGACAAAGGGCAACTCACCTGGATCTGGATGATCATGAAATCTGCCCATTGCTGATCAGAGTTTTTTTTTGCATTGAAGTTTGTAACCCAATATCAATGGTAAAGCGTCCAAGCAACATTTGTCAGCAACACAGCCCGGCAACATTGCTCAGAAAACTGTCCTGTATATCGTCACCCTGAGTCTCATACCTATGGAAGCTCGCCTTTCCACACCAGCTCAACGGCAGGAAATACATAACTCATTTATGGGTGCCATCTGCTTATTCAGCATAGAACCATAATCATGCAGGACGAAATTTTTAAAAAAATCAGATCTGAATAAAACATAAAAAAGCATAATTATTCATGCATGTTCCCGCAAATTGGTATCAGAGAAAATTTGTGTAGAATATCAGCATTATGTATAAAAGAAAATTCCAGAAGTGTAGCTGATAGTGTAAGTATAGCGTAGTTGTCTATTAAACAGTACTGCATTTCAACCAGCACTCAGTCTCCACCCCCTCTGACTCCTGCTCTGAAAAGTGACTCAAATCAACTGAAATGGCTTGATGCAACTGTTTGGGTTACGGTTGTTGTCCTTTGTATTTTTTTTTTAGTCATTTATTCCCTTAGAGGCCACTAGGGGTCTCTCTTCTTACCAGTCTTTCATCCCCTGAGCAGCAATCCACTGTTTACTTGCTTTAAAGAACAACAACAACAACAAAAACACATTAGAATCCAAAGGAAATAACTATGAACAACAGGTGATGGCTCAGTCAATCTTGACAGCGGCATAAATCTTGTGTATGAACGCGTATGCCGCATAAAAGCCGACTGTGCCCGTCAGGAGCCAGAAGGAGAGAACCATGAGGGCCGTGTAGCCGAAGTAGAGCAGCGAGGGGACGACGTCCACAATGTCCAGCTGCAGGAGCCAAACAGATAAACACACAGTCAGGTCTTCGTTGTAGAACCACGAGTAGATGGAACAGAGGAATCAGCACTTCAGATGATAAATAAAGTAAAACAGAAGTGAAGAACCATGGTTTTGTGTTGAGGGGCACTAAACATGCCCCTCAGTCATAAACATTCCCAGCTACCCATCAGATGTCACTTAATTCTGCCCAGCTCAACTATTAGTAAAATTATATATATATAGTATAAAATCCTTAACAAAAGGTTGCTTTTCATTTAGGCCTGTCTGATGATGTAAACACTAATTTCTTTACCCTAGAGTCCCTAAACCAATCCACCTACCTGTCCACTCATTTGGGACATGCTTAATATTCCACCACTGCACATGCTGGCTTTGCTCATATTTACTTTCATTGACTTTCACCCATTTTCACCTCAAAGTCCTACCAATCACACTAGATAACATGAGGAATTATTTATGTAAATATTAGACATTCTGCATATGGGGAATAGGGGCGTCCTTCGGATATTAGCGAGAGCATGATGAAGTGTGCCTCTATGGGAATAGTGTAAGACAGAGGCTCCCTACATTACAGATAGTTCTCTTAAGTGTGTCCTACCTTGTTGAAAAAGTAGAAAATGGCATACAGGAGCATGTAGAAGGCAGAGCCCCCCGATACAATGAAGGTTCTCCACCACCAGTGGTAGTCCTACGGAAACACAGCATTGACATTTTAGCATGAGTAACTGCTCCCCCTCACTATTTTATATGCTTAGAAGAAGCCGCAACACTTTTCCTTCACTTACCTCAGCACATAGCTGGAAGTAGACCATAACTATACTGATCTGAGAACAGGACATGACCAGGATGATGAATACCAGGAATAGGAACCCAAACAAGTAGTAGAACTGATTCTTCCATATGGCCTGTGGAAGAGGAGAGAGCAAAACCACATATCCATCAAATACTCCTAAAAGGAACAAATATCTTATTCCACTAAAGCTTCGGACAGGGCAGTGGGCTGTATGGAGCCTGCTGACTACTCACAGTGAAGATGAAGAAGAGTTCAATGAACATTCCCCCGAAAGGAAGAATCCCAGCCATCAGGATCCTAAAAAAGAAACAGTAACTGATGAGAAGACACTGGATAATTTAGTAATTTAGATGTTACTATGAGCTACCACAACATGAGGGAAGGTGATTTCTCTGTGACATCCTTTGATGGAGATTTTGACCTAGCACTATTACTTAATGCAGGCTTTTTAGTGATCTGCTCTCGACATTCCAGCTTTGTCCAGTGAAGGATTTCCAAAGGCCACACATGCAGATATATACACACGGCAGAGACAATATCTATTACACTCTCTAAGAGTGGCCAGAGGAAAAGACAAGAGAATCTAAAGCTGCAGTGGTGATGGACAGATGAAGCTTTATCAACCATCTGCTGTATTTTTTGACCCCACTAGATGGTGCACTTGGTTTGCTTTGGAGGCATGAATTGAGCCCTTTTATGAACCAAGAGCTCCATCTAGTGGGATCAGAAATTGCAGCAAATGGTTCATGAAGCATCACTAAGCTGCAGCTTTGCATGTTGAGGTTCTCCTGCTGAATTGGTCTTGACAGGATAGATGCCACAGAGACAGACGTGGTGTGATCATGGATGAAGGAATTCACCTTGGGCTGACCACTTACCCCACAAAATTGTTCATGTACCAGTGTTGTTTGGGGATCTGGCGACGGATCTGATTGGTATACACAGGGTTTTCATAGGGTTGTTTGCAGAAACCCAGGAAGTAGCCGATACATACCAAGGGCATGGAAATGCCAAACCACATGCAGAGCAACGCCCCCATGGTGGAGAAGGGGACCTAGGGATTGAGAAGGGGGAACCAATCAGTGTATTCATATTTCCTCAGGGGAAATCCCACTAATTTTTAATGGTAACAGGTTATTGTGCTCGTACACTTGATTATTGGATGTGTTTGTGTGCGTCTGTTCCTCATGAGAGTTTATGAAGGTGCGTGTGTATGTTAGAATGTCAAGGAAAGTTTACAACCTTCTGACACCAGGCTGTGACTTACTTACCGCTCCTGACGAGTGCTTCCCCCAAATAAAGAAGTTGAGAAAGAAGCAAATTCCAAAAACTACAGCAGGGAAGAGAGTTGCTGTCTGTAGGGGAAACATACATACTTATTCATCTCCATATGTATATAGTCAGTAAACTAAAAATAGGCCATTAAGTGGTAAGCTTAAAAGATTTAAATATACTGCCTACAATCCTGCTTTCTGCTTGCTTTAGAAACAAATGTGCTGCAGAAATACTGTTATTATCATAATCTAAATACCATGATGACAGGAATGTATGAATATGGCCGATGGAAAGAAGCAACAACACAACTACATACAAAACACCATGATGTCCTTTAACTTGGAAAAGCCAACTTCTGTGCAGCTGACCCCTAACAGTAAGATCGGCAGTACTCACACAGAACGCTCCTTTCAACCACTTCTTTCCTCTCACAGAGCGGTACAATCTTCCTGCAAAATATCCACCGAAAACACTGTAGAGAGAAATCAGATCTTCAACAATTCAGACACAATCTACTAGACTAGACTCAAAATCTCCTACCACTCTGCAGACACCCCCCACACCATCAGACACATGATGGAGACTGTAGACTTGACACCTTCTTTCATATTGCAAAGAGACATCATATAGCCAACACCCTCTACCATAGTGTATATACTTCCAGCAGCCATGCCACCTGCAGTTCAGACCATCTGAAGCTTAGTAGGTTTGGGTCTGGCCAGTACTTGGATGAGAGACAAACTAGGAAAAGCTTGGTTGCTACTGGAAGAGGTGTTGGTGTGGCCAATAGGTTGGCCCATGCTGTGGTCTGTGTGGATCCCAGTGCAGGGAAGAGGACACTTTGCTGTTAAAATGGCACTGACTTTCAGATGAGATCTAAAACCACAGTCCTGATCCTCTGAGGTCATAACAGATCTCTGGCCGTCTTTCAGAAAAGTAGGGTTGCTACCCTGATGTCTTAGTTTAAATTTCCCACTGTGGCTCTGTCAAACCTGGCCTCCTAATCCCATCTCTAAAATTGATTGGTAAATCCTCTCCTGCCCCTTCACCACCATGGTGAGCATATTTGTGCAGAATGGCTGCTGTTGCATCACACAGGTGGGTGCTACTCAGTGGTGGTGGTTGAAGTGGCTCCCCATTAGTCCTGTGAAGTGGTTTGAGTATCTTTAAAAGTATAAATGTAACATCTGTTCAGATTCACATGCA
The DNA here is from genome assembly GCA_019775915.2 of Cyphomyrus plagiostoma. Taxonomy (NCBI): domain Eukaryota; kingdom Metazoa; phylum Chordata; class Actinopteri; order Osteoglossiformes; family Mormyridae; genus Cyphomyrus; species Cyphomyrus plagiostoma. The sequence continues at coordinate 27,053,727 of JABFEA020000130.1, read as the reverse complement.
GCATCTGCAGGAAGAGACCAGGACTCAACAGCACCTATTAGACTCTCCACGAGCACATAGCACAGAGTCCCCGAACACACCGCAGGCACGTACCCCATACACATGAAGAGGAAGCAGGCTGTGGTCATCAGAGCCCCTCGACTGGAAGGAGAAAGCATTCCCAGCATGGCCATGACTGCATTGACAAGAAACACACAATGCAAGTTCCAGTGCTGGACGTTTATATCAAGCAATCAAACAGTGACCATGGTAGAAGAAGTTGCGTGTTGTAGAGGGAGCCACTCACATATGACAATGAGGATCATACAGAAGAGCTGTACACCAGAGCCCAGCAGTGAACTGAGAATCATGGGATATCGAGGGGGGCGGAACACATCACCATGGATGTTCTTCCAGCCAGACTCTTCCATAGTCTCCTCTTGACAGATCACAGGGCACTGTGGTAAACATACTCTGATTTCAGATCAATTTTCTCAAACTGTCTTCTACATTCTCTCAAACTGTCTTCTAAATATCATTGACTCAAAGCACTGGTTTTATCAAACCAAGGCTCCATGGGCTATTGTACCATGTTATACCTAAAAGTAAAAAAGAAACACATTGCAACCAATTTAGAGAAGCCCAGGAGGACAAAGCAGTGCTTTTTTGTTTTTGGGAGAAACTTTTGGCACAAAATTTTTTTGGCACAAAATTTCATGATGATATTATACTTATATTTGAATAACAAGATACATCATAGTGATTTTTATTAATGAAGACCAGCAAACACAAGACCTCTTGTGTTTCTTACCAAGTCATACTTGTTGTACATTGCAATGTCCATCCTAAGGATCCTGATCATGATCATGCTAAGAACAGCTGCACGCAATAGGAGGAGACAGTCAGACACCGTGAGCGAGCTGTGACTCTCATTTTAAGAAACAGACCATGACATAATTGCACAGTTTCCTGCATGTGACTATCAGTGCCTTCTGGGAAATTAGCTCTCCAAGTCTTACCAGAGAGTAAGAGGACAACCACCAAGGAGTTAATAATTGAAAACCAGTGGATCTGCACGTCACTCATGGTCAGGTAGGTGTCCCAACGTGAGGCCCACTTTACTTGGCTCTCCTGCAAGGGGTGGTAAGGAGGTCAAAGTAGATCCTTTGTCCAATGCATATTTTATAATTTTTATTATGCATACGCACAACTTTCCTGACATTATTCAGGGTAAATATCTTGGTTAGTACTACAGTACAACTGCAGTTCCCCACACATGTGAATACAACCATATTTAGACAGGATATGTTTTCACCTGGAGACGTAATCTAATCGAAGCAAATAGTGATGTGATCCACAATTTTAATCAGTCCGAATCCGTCAATTATTACAAGTGTCCAGATTAAAAGTTCAGGAGCAAATTACCTCTCCTCTCTATTTCAGAAAACACGGACCCTGTTCAGTAAAACTCTCAGTAAGGAGGTCATTTAAATAAAGGTGTGACATTTTCTTGTAAGGCGGAAACAGCATTTATGCAAAAAAATATGACCTTGAATGGGTACTGAGCTTTTCACATGAATGTCTGGTAGCCTACATTTACACCCTCTTCTGCATCAAGGTTTCCAGTAGGTGCCACCAGTAAAGAAGAGGGAGCATTTGCCATGACACAGTCAAGCCTTGTTACACTCAGATTTACTTTCCATGAGTATCACCATTCACTGAGAACCGCAGGTGGAAAACAAAACATATGGGCAAGGAAAGAAAATATGAGCTGTGTGAAAGTGGGATATATTTCAGTTACACACCAGTGAGATCTTCATATGTCAGTAGTGCTGTACAGAAGAAAATCATCAACAGGTCACGCGGTATCATTATTTCTATGCAAGCAGAATTAAATATAAAAAGAAATAACAAAACATATAGTCTCACAAATGCAGGTAAATATTCAGAACTTTTACTGCTCTGATCATAGTAATTATATATGTTTTTTGTCTTTTTGATGTGATTTGAAGGGACATGTCCTTCGTAAAACTGCATAATTGACATTTGATGGCAGGGTTCGTGTTTCAGCTTACCTTCCAGCAAACAGAGTAGGAGAAGATGACATCGTTCTCCTTCTTGGGGTCAATCTCCAGGGGTAGTGAGACTCCAGGAGGGTTACAGTCACCCCAGTCATCAGGCTTCAAATCTTCAGGGAGGTTGGAAGCCGTTCACACAATCGGTCATCAACAGCAATGGTTAGTCATAAAATAATAAGCTTAGCAGTCACCAATCATATATAAGACCGACCAATGAATTACGAGCACCCAGAGAAGGCTCTTCCCTAGAAGTCATATCATTTCTTCATTGAGGTGTTCTACCAGAACAACGTATTATGGGTAATTTAGAGGTATAAATTCATCTAACTGCATATTTTAGGATTTTAGGAGCAAACTCACTGAGCACCAGAAAAACAGGTAAACACACAAATAGAAATCAAGCCCATAAACCTGGAGGTGTGAGGCAACAGCGTTTACTGCTAAGTCACCGCGGCTGTGTGACACTGCAAATATCACCAAGACAAACAGTAAGACACTTCACAGCTTTAGTATGTAATTTATGTGAGAGAGAGGACATGCAGGTGGTTGGAGTGGAAGAAGAAAATGCAGAGGACAGAAAAAAATGGAAACAGATGATCCACTGTGTCGACCCTTAACTGCAGCAGCCAGAGGATGAACTAAGCAATTTATCTCTAGACTGACGTGTACTGTGGTAACTGTCCCAAAAACAAACCTGGTTGTTGTTGATGCATACTTTTTGTGCCATAAAGTTAGAGCACATCACCCTACAATCTGTTTTCCAGGTTGACATGATAGGTGTACTGTAGCAAGATGCTTAACACAACAACTGCTTTTCACAATCAGATCTATTTCAGTTTCCAGAACCAAAAAAAAATAGCTACCACACACTGCATACAAGGTGTCATGAATCTAATTTCATTTCAGGCAGCTAAGGTATGACAGGATGATGATCAGTTCAAAAACAGATGCTTTGCTGATAGCATGGCCCTTACTACACAACAATGATCATCTGGTACCTTCTAATCTCGCGCTCTGTGGCACCACTTCGAAGCGCACTACCCGGAAGCTTGGCTCCTCGTTCTCCTCTACTTCCTCCTTGTGGTAATATATGATGAAAGACAGGTGGTTGTGCAGGTAGAACTGGGGTGGAGGGAAACCAAAGGACAGTGGCACTCTTGCACCAACAAGGACATTTATCTCATGCTCAGCACTTTGCTCGTTTTACAATTCAGCCGATTAATACTCATCCTCAAAAATTTTGCGAAAATACGAGGATGACATGACACAAGCAAGAAAAAAAACAGCCACAGACTTCTGCTAACAAAAGTGCAATATGGTGTAAGTAGGATCACTCTCTATTCCATTGGATGAATAGGTTGATGTACCTTACTGTTGGCCACAAAGCCCAGTCTGTAGCCATGCTCAAACTGCACATCCTTCTGCTCGTCCTCCTCCTTCGGCTCCCCTGTGTCCCTGGGCCCTCCAACTGGGAAGAACTCCAAACGGGTAGCTACAGGAAGGTTATCTGCAATCCTACACATAGGGCTTCTGTTATGTCTACCCAACAGCATTGACGCAAACAGGAACTGCCCATGGACTGTGTTAGATAGGGGTTCAGAGTTTTCAATAGTGAGCTGGTTGAGTGATTACCAGATTTGGGGTAGCAACCTAATTTGCATAAATCAACATAAACACTTATAGACTGACAGATTTGTAGGAATACACCATGTTCTGATTGGTAGAGAGAGACTCACAGGTGTACGTAATACTCTTCCAGGATTCGCTGAGCCACAAGTCTGCTTTCCTTCTCACTGAGCCTCAGTGGCTTGTTGGGCTTCATGCACAGAACCTTACAGCTGTATTCCTCACCCATCAGAACCTTGTAGGGTGTGTTAACAATGCGGTCTCCACGCAGCACCTCTCCTGGGCAGTATAAATACACAGGATACACTTCGACTGCAAGCAAATTTACTTGAAAGTATAACAGAAGGTTCAGATTGCTGTAGCCATACAAGACACAGATCAAAATCATAGCCACATATTCATACACATAAACAGTATCTTTAACCTGTATATCACCCCTCCAATAACTACAGGAGGTTTCGTATGTACTAGCAAGTCTGACTTCACTGTAGAATTTCTCTGGATTACATGCATTTCATGGAATGGAGGTAGAGTCTTCTCCTATTGGTCCAACATATCTCCATGGAGACTGAGATGGCGTACCCAGGTTCTCGGCATTGTAGACCACCTTTTCTGGCTGGCAGAATGGCAGTGAGTAATACTCATAGGGCAGCTGAGTATGAGAGCTGGTCAACTTCACAGCCTGAATACAGAATAGCTTGCTTATCAACATGGCAAAATGGGTTTTCACGTACTCCATGTTGCTCTCTAAGAGAGATACAGGCACACAAATATATACAGGTGAGAGCAAACTTCAGGCTCACGGTGCAGCTTTAGCCGGCACCCAGTGCTCCTGGGGCAAATGGGCACAGTTGCCTAACCCTCTCAGCTACACATAAGAGTGAACAGCATTAAATGTGTGGTCGTAGGTAGAGTGCCCACAGTCATGTGGTATACATACTTCCCATCTATAACATTTTAATCATCTAGATCAGTGTTTCCCAGTTCAGTCCTTGGGGACCCACAGACAGTCCATGTTTTTGTTCCTGCTAGGATGGAGCAAAAATGTGTACTATCTGGCAGGGTGCTACAATGGAGCAAAAACTTGCATTGTCAAGCAGTAAGCTATGAGGAAATAAAAATGTGGACTGACTGTGGGTCCCCAAGGACTGGATTGGGAAACATTGATTTAGATGATAATTTTATACATACACTCACCTAAAGGATTATTAGGAACACCTGTTCAATTTCTTATTAATGCAATTATCTAATCAACCAATCACATGGCAGTTGCTTC
>JABFEA020000130.1:27023432-27044967 GCA_019775915.2 Cyphomyrus plagiostoma | reverse complement strand
CTGACAAAAAACTGCAGTATTTTTTGTGGAGAACTTTTAACATAGAATCCATAAGACTGTTGTCTATCCAGAAATTCCTTTAAAAAGTAGTGCCCAGACGTGGGAATGAAAAGTGATTTCTAGCCACTTTTTCTAGGTTCACCTTATGGCCTATAAGGGAAAGAATGGTAAATTCTCCAGAAGAATGTCTGCTGTCATACACTTTGAAACTGGTTATGAATTCAAATAAATCAAGTAATATCCATCCATCCATCTTTGAAAGAGTGTAACCCTCCAGCAATATTATTGTATTATTATTATTATTGGATGAATATTAATTGTCCCATCCATCCATTTTCTGTAACAGCTTATCCTATTCAGGGTTGCAGGGCATCCGGAGCCTATACCGGAGGCTACGGGCACAAGGCAAGGAAAAACCCGGGATGGAGCGCCAACCCATCGCAGGATGGATGAGTCGTTTAACAGCAAAATCACTTTTGTGATCTCCACTATTTTTGTAAATTTTATTCCATTATAAATCTAAAATTAGCTACATCCAAAGCGTTAGGAACAGTTTGCAAAACCTACAAAACTATGTACAAAGTAATAAAACATTTACATACATATAAATCTGCGTGTAGATTTGTCTCAAATTGAAAATATCATGGCAGCCAGCTGACCGAAGTTGGCAACCCTGTTGACCTGGTGTTTCAGGTATAATGACAGGTGACTTTAAAGACTGATATCATCTGTATGTACGCATACCTTGCCTGTCTGGGTATGAGTTAAAGTTGGTTATATGTGGATGTGTGCATGCCTGTACATTAGCAGTGTTGACGTGAGAATGTGTGTGTGTCTCTCAAGGCTGTTGCTGGTACTGGCTCTCCGTGGCCGTGTAGAAGTCCTCCAGCACGCTCTGCAGATACTCAAAGGTGGGTCTGTCTTCGGCTTTGTTCTTCCAGCACAACATCATGATGTCATACAGCTCCGAAGGGCAGGTGTCTGTACGTGGCATGCGATAGCCCTTTTCCAGGAGACGGATGACCTCCGGGTTTGACATTCCTAAAGATATGTGCACATGTACACACACACACGCACACACACACACACACACACATGCACAATGTACAACGTTCAGAGATAGCTTCATTGGTTCACTACTAGGATGAGTCCTTAAAGGTCACCATATATAATAGGACACTATGCCAGCCAGCTTTACTGACTGACCCTTTTCAGAGGTGGAAAGTCCAGGTCCAGAAAGTAGAAATCCAGACCAAGATTTTGTTTCCACGAGCCAGTTGGTAGAAACTAAATCCTGCTCTATATTTGTACTTTCTGAACCTCAGTCTTCTACCTCTGTTTTCAATGACCATGTGACAAACATGACCAGCCTTGGTCACCATACATCAGTAACCATGAAAGTTGTCCTTAATGATCTTAGTCACTAAATATGAGTCACTGTGCTATAACAGTCACTTGCCTGGATATGGTGTGCGGCCATAGGTGATGATCTCAGTCAGCAGGATTCCAAAGGACCAGACATCGGACTTGATGGTGAAGGTGCCGAAGTTAATGGCCTCAGGCGCAGTCCATTTGATGGGGAACTTGGCACCTGCCGGGACAGAGTCCACCTGGCTTAGTGGGTCTCGGAGCCTGTCGGCAGGTCCTTCTGAAGCTGTGGCGGCACGACGACGGCGATCCAAAGTAAAGCAAGCCACTGAGGCGCTTTGCCACCTGCTCACCCTCCTGGGCAGTATACTCGTTGTCCTCAATGATACGCGCCAGACCAAAGTCTGCAATCTTGCAGACCAGAGCCTTGTTGACCAGGATGTTGGCAGCACGCAGGTCCCTGTGGATGTAATTCCTCCTTTCGATGTAAGCCATGCCCTCTGCAATCTGGGAATGCACAGGGTCAGTGTCTCTTAGCAGGAAATCCCCTAGTATCAGTAGCAATTGTTCTTCAACTTCCCAAAAGCTGTGAATGGCACCCCCAAAGGCTTAGTGCACGGCTGCAGTTACAAATGCTGACTTCTTGGAAACACACAACTTTTAGGCTTGAGCTAAAGAAATGTTCTTTGCGGTCACACAAATTGGCTTGTGGGGGGGTCGCGGGGGCAAAGCATAAAAGGTAAGGTGCTTAGAGACTTCAGTGAATCGGGTCAGGTCATGCCAGGGAGCACGCATGCGTACAGAACATTGCCGTCCGTCCACCACCTTGGGATGCGGGTGTGTGAGCCTCCGGCCAATGTGCCTGGTAATGTCATTCGCGACTCACTGAGCATCAGCTCATTCAACCCGAAGTCAAACCAGTGGCACCCAAGGATTCTACAAACGAAGTCGGTGAATGTTAAAAAAAAAAAAAAGAATTTTGAACCTAAATATTGAAATTCATGTATCTTACAGCCATTTATATGCTTCCCAAACAGTACTGAAAATGACCTCAGGGACATGCATCTCATTATACAAAAAGCAACAACATTATTATTATTATATAAATTAAAATAAGCAGGTATGGAAAATGGACAGATGGGCACATGGATATCCATGCCTTGAAAGCAATTTGTTTAGTGGTACATTAGGGGGCACTGTTGCATGACCTTGCTCTGTAAGAAGCATGGCATTTACAGCAGGAAAGACTATTACAAATAATACAGCAAATGTGCACCTACACAAGACACACTCACACTCTTGTCTGTACTGAGCATGACAGGAAGTGTGACAGGAAGGCAGCAGAAGGGTTAATCAATATGAAAAGGGCAGGCTGAACTCTGAGCTCGGTTGGAGGAGGTCAACGATGCATACTTGAAGGACTTTGAAAATGGCTTCAGAAAAAAGAATTCAGCACAAAATGTAATAAGGTGTTTCTGATCTCGATAGGTCGATGATAAGATTGCTCTCCAAAATAGAGAAGTACAACAACAGGAGGCCAATCCAAAAACACACTTCCTATTTCTTTCCACTGGCAGGTCGAATACAATCACACCCACCTTTCTCTGCCTGCCTTCTCTCTCCCTCATAGGTTTTTATCAGGAGATCTGTGTGTCCATCAGTGTTTATGTATCTCTGTTTGTACCTCTGTGCCACAGTAGTGTTCACCACCACTCGGATCATGCATTTGCAGGCGGCTCCTGAGGTTTCAGGGGTTCAAAGTAATTTTTTGAAGGCCCCAAGAACAACAAACTTTTTCCTGCCTCTGTAGGTCTGTACCAATACCAGACCTGGTAATATCTGGTCCATAAAGTAAAAATCCAGACCAAGTTTTGTTTCAACCAACCAGTCCGGTTTAAAGAGTCACAGTCACAGAGACTCAACTGGTTGGTTGAAACAAAGCCTTAGTCTGGATTTTTACTTTATGGACCTGGAATTTCCACCTCTGACCAATATCTTTCAGTGCTTATACCTCACGTGTGTCAGTGTAAGATTTCACATCTTGTGTTTTCATGTTTATAGTGTGTCTGCAACACTGCCTGTGTGTGTGCACAGCATGTTTCTATCGTCTCTGTGCATCACTGATTGCGTATGCTGACATATGGTCCACACGGTATCTATGGCTCCAGGGTGTGACAGTGGGTATGAAACACACATCACATATGAGAAAATTTTAGAGAGGCTTTATAAAACATGACATACTGTCAACGTCAAAATAGCTGGCATCAGGATAAAGAGGAGCAATCACGATATCGAAGAAGCATTTAAAATCTACAAGTCTTTTACAATATTACTTCAATGAAAAAAGTGTCAGAATTATAGGTATGCCAAAGAATTCTAATAAAAAACAAACTATCCTGCATTCTGCATTATTTTCTTTTCATGCCGGTCACTCATTCACATGATATGTGACTAAAGTTGTGGGATAGTTAATGTGTGGGTTCGAAGTAAATTTGGCTGGTATTTTTTCCCCACTACTACCATCTCACAAGCTGGTCACTCTTGCCCAGCTGCTATGTTTACGTCAACTATGCAAATATATGTCAAACTGAAACAAGCTGTTAATATTAGATATAGACCTGACATTAATGCCATGAACCAAAAGGCAATCAGGAAAAAGAGCTCACTCCACAGCATTGTGAACTTTCTACTCATCGCAAGTTCAGGCCTAAATGTTCAGACACCTTCAAAGTAACATTGTGTTCAAAAAATGTTGAAGCCTTTCGAAAATGCAAATAAATTACTGGGAAAAAACATTGCAGCTTATGGTCTTTCCACATTTTTTTCTTAAATGGTATCTGTTAGATCCAAGTTAATAATCACGTGGAAAGCCAATTTAAATGAGAACGTTTAAATTATATATGAACCATTTCTAGGAAGTAGTAAACAAACCATTTGCATTCTATCCAAGGTTTGTTACGGTCAAGATAAAGGCTTTTAATACTTCAATAATCTTTTAATTGAAATTTAGAAAAATGTACCAATTTTATATTTAAAAAAATATATAAAATTAACTAGACTGTCGCTCATCTTAATGCCTTCTATTTAAGCATTATCCAATATTACTCCTGTATTGGTCATGGCCAATATAGTATGAGCCACTGAAACCACTAATAAACATGCATATTCGTTTTATACATTACAGGAGGCGTGAGAAGCATCATGATAATTTGCTTTTGTGCTGAGAGATCTGAGCCATCTTACATGGGTTGCCACTGTTCAGCCCACTGCTCTGGCTGACAGACCACTGTACCAGACACCCACGAGAATATGCCTACAGCAGCAGCATTTGCAGCCTCACCTGGGCTGTGAAGTCGATGAGCTTTGGAAGCTGAACAGCGTTCCCCTCACTGCTCTTCAGGAAATCTAATAAGCTTCCTGGAGGCAGAGACAAACACATGCAATCAACTGTAGCCATAAACCTGTGCTCACACAAACACTGGCATGGCACTTGATGTTCATACTCGCTTAATGCTCATTCTCACCTAATGCTCAACGTTCATACTTGTTAATGCTGATACTCACTTAACGCTCAACGTCCATACTCAATGCTCAAGGCTCATACTCGCTTAATGCTCATCCTCATTTAATGTTTAATGCTCATACTGGGACACTGTGAACACATTCATTCTAACATGCAAATTTTTGGTTTATTTATTTAACTTTATTTTACTGGGAAGCTCCATTAAGATTAAAGTCTCTTTTACAAGAGAGACCCGGCTAAGGTAGCAGTTGAACAGAATTTACTGCATGTTAAAATACAACATATACAATAGGATATACAAAATCCACACACTAGACAGCTATTTAAACACACTGGCTTCTCAAATAAATGCACACAGCTCCTAGTTAAAGAAAAGATGCATACATCCTACCTTTGAAAGTAAAAAACTGAAAGATAGTAGGGCTACTTGCCTTTTTCCATGAACTCTGTGATGATATAGATGGGCTCCTCCTTGGTCACCACAGCATTCAGTCGCACCAGCTTGTCATGCTGCAGAGTCTTCATCAGGTTGGCCTCAGCCATGAAGGCCTCTAAGGACATACTTCCTGGCTTCATGGTCTTCACAGCAACCTTGGTGTGTTGGTTGTAGGTGGCTATAGACAAGAGGAACTACATTATTCTGCATGCACAGCAGTCAAGCTGACTAGTCAGCGAGACTGAAGACCAGGCGGCCTACCCATCCAGACTTCCCCAAACTGGCCGGCACCCAGCCGCTTGTCCAGCTTCAGGGATTCACGAGGGACTTCCCAGGCATCCTTCTCCCAAGGCTTCTCAGGCTTCAAGCTTATGCAGGCGCTTTTGAGGGGCTGGCAGAGTCCGTCACCTTGTTCTGTTTACACACAAACAGACAAGCCAAGATGAAGATGGAACCATTGTTGACCTGAAGAATGCCTGTCTATTAACATGCCTGTCGAATTACAACACCAAATCACAGCCTATCAAAAACAAGCAAAAGTCACAGATGTATCCATATGCCACAGGTTTCCAGCTCCAGTCCTGGAGTGCTACTGTTCAGTAAGTTTTTTATCCTACCTGACTTCTGATAAGTCACACCTGTTCACAGGTAAATACCAGGAAGTGAGACAGAATAGAAAAGCTACTGGATAGCAGCTCTCCAGGACTGGAGTTCGAGAGTCCTGCCATACCTGAACATTCCCTATTTGTGATGTATGACAATGTGGTCAGGTCACACCCTGTGAATCATGTGAGACACACTACCAGCAGATGGCGCTGTGTGTTGATACAGAGTCTAATATCCTTTTTGTGATTATGGGCGGATATCATCAGCGAGAATGATAATCAAATATCACTCACTTTTGTAGTGGGTGACCAAGTCCTGCAAGGTGGCAAATGTGATCCGAGGAGAGATGTAGAAGCCACCATTGTCCAGGGTGCGGATTTTGTAATGCTTGACGGAATTCCCAGACTGGGCATCGTAGTCTTTTACCGACAGCGAGTAGCTGCCTGTAAGATAGAAGTGGAACACATCATGGGCAAGTCAGAGGTTAACATGAAGCGAATAGCAGCTCTAGGATAATCAAGTGTTGCACATTTCACACTTAGTGGTGACAGAAATATATATATTTTCTGCAAGCACACAGCAGCAGTTTAAAGCAAAGGCCATCTGATAGCAGCAGGTCAGGCATGAATTGAAAATAAAAACCAGATATTTTCTCACCTCCATAGTTGAGGTGCCGGTTAACTAATTACTCTCTAATACTTCTTTAGAACCTGACTAGAACTTATCTGGTTCATTTTATGTTAACAAGCAAGTAGTTTTGAGCATGTGTGGGGGGAATGGACCAATGGTGGGGCTTGCCTTTGGTGGTCTCACTATCTCGGATCAAGAAGGCACCAACGGGATTGTCCGTCACCAACAGCTGGCGTTCCGCATCTTTCCGGCTTAGTCCTTTGAAAAACCACCTGGGAATGCATCGGGGCGGTTGAGTCAGACAGCTATACCTCCAACCAAGAGGCCCATCATGCCACATAACTTCCTCCCAATGTACTGGGACAGAAATGTTACAGAGCATGAGAGTCATTTTGCTAATTGATTTCTCATGATTCTCGCGTATAGTGTCAAACCTGGAGGAAATCCACAACAACACAGAGAGAACATGGCAAACTCCACGAACAAGGAGCTGCAGATCCAAATTAATTAGACTCCTAGACCCAGATAGGTGAGGCTATAGTGCCATAAATGAGTCCCACCGAACCCCTGCCAGTGCAGTGGGTACAACGGGAAACACATCAACTTTCTGTCGTCCACAAACAGAACAAAAAAGAAGAACATTTGATAGCCCAATAACGGTTATTACAGCCTCACACAGCAACAATGAAGAAGCTTAACCTTCTTCTGTCTTCTGAGAACTTGGAGTCTTTGTAAGCACTTTGTTTTTCTCTCCATCCTGGAAAGCGACTGAATGCAAAGGCCCAGCCTCTTACACAGAAGCACACCCATACAAGTAGACATAGAGAAGCCCAGAGTTAAGGCAAGATACCTACTCTTCAGTCTGAAGGCTGTCTTTGGCCACATAGTTACAGGGGATGTAGCCCTCTTTTCCTGAGGTAATCAACTTGGCCATCCACCACTCACCTGACCTAGAGAGAGCACCGAAGAGACAGGTCAGCAAACAAGAACAAGGGAAGTAAACAAATAGGACATTTGTAGTTTCCCAACCAACTTTTACAAAACAATAACCGCAGCACTAGATAAACATAGATCTACAATGCCTTTAACTATTATATTACATATAAAGTATTTTTATGCCAATTGCAACATTACATGTATGATAGAATGTTGAAAATTTTGATTGTAGATGTATTACCCTGTTACTTTTATGCCAGTAAGGTTCCCCAGATTAGCAACACAACTCGGGGTTTAAAACAAGAAAAATACTGCCTGGAATTTTTTACACATCGTATGTGGGAAAGGAAAACTAAAACTATGAAAAGTGAATGATAGAACAGAAAAAAGAAACAGGAACAGGCAGAGAAAGACTATGGACTGCAGACATACACAGAGAGAGCGAGAGAGAGAGAGAGAGAGAGACACAGAGAGAGAGAGAGAGAGACAGAGAGAGAGACAGAGACAGAGACACACACCTACTAAGGGGAATAAAGAGTAAGAACAAGGCTGTCTCTGGATAATGAGAGGAAACATACAAGCAGAAATCACTGACAGGCAACTAACTTTAAAAGGTGAAACTCCTTTGAAACCCAACAAAAACTAAACTGGGACCAGCTTCATCCTTGTAGCTTTAAGGTAACAGCACCACAGGTAACACCAGTCTGGCTCTGTGCCAAAAGCCGCCCCATGCAAAAGTCAAGCTGGATAAATGAGCATGGACAACAGCTAATCATTTAACAGACAGCCCTTCACGCACACATTTTTAGGCCCCGGGGACAAACTTTCTTTGGAGTAGCATCCAAGGGAAGAAGAGCACTCACTCCTCCAGAATGTTCAGCTTGTCTCCCTTCTTGAATCCCAGGTCTCCATCATGGATCGGCTCATAGTCATACAAAGCAATGACCGCAGTGCCTCCTGTTAGGGGGTGGAGTGACAGTGTTTGTCTTATGCTTTCAGCTCACAATCGTTCGCACTGCATGATGGGTATGTCCCACGTTTAAGTTTTGCTTTATGATATTTTATATCCACATCAACCTTCAATAAAAAATCTCCGAAAGAGAAAACAGAACTAGATTATGTTTGGTATTGCACTTTGTGATTGTTTTTTCTTCAGAAGTACTCTGTATCAAATAAACGTGTTATTTTCTCAACAGAAAAAAGCAATAAGAATCTGGTATAAGAATGGTATATTGTATAGCAAAACCAAGAGGCATAAACTATGAATTCACATGAGGAGGTGGGGGGGGCAGCAGCCTGGACTTCAATGTGGAAAGCAGTTCACATAATTTAGCATACTGTGGAGCTCCTTAAAGGTTTTGTTTGCACATGCTTACCGTCGTCTCCAGTGGGAGCGCTGCATTTCTTCTGTCTCATTGGAACAGGGGCCAAAAAAAATGACAGATAGACAAGACAGAGAAAGAGGAAGAAAAAGTGAAAAGGACATTTTCTTTGAAATCTCTGCACAAAGCTGACATTTGTTGGGTGAACTTTGTAGTATGTTAGTTTTTCTATTGCCTCACTTAGAAGCCTTCAGTACATTTAAAACACTCAGATAAATACCAAAATCTATGCCCATAAAACAAATAAGAACTCTTATCCTGAACCAAATACTCAAGACATAATGTGCCAGAACCAAACACTGAGGAGTCAGAACTGAAAGAGCATGACAGTGAAATGCACCCCCCCCCCCCCTCCCCGTTGGGTGGACCAGCATTGACACTTCTGCTACATTTACATTCCGGTTCTCTGAAAGCTTCTTTCGTACATCTGCAATTGTCACACAAACTCAGTGACCAACAACTCTCTCAAAGTCTAGTGTTGTGCTCACAGTCAGCGGATTATACTCGTTCCACGCTCCTGTACAACTCTCCCTAATTTCCAAGCATGCTATACCCTCACTTTAGTATGCTACGCACTCACACATGCCTCTTACAAGCTTACTATTCCCCAGTATACTTCCATACTGCACTTCTACCTGCAGCTTTATCCAAGTCTCCCACACCAGACCTTATTGTGCTCAATCTTCTCAATCACAGGCTCGATTATTGCCTTCCTAGATTATTGCCTTCTACCAGTGACTCGCACCCAGCTTTTCAAGTTCTTTTTGAACAACCTTTATATGAATGTCATGTCTATAACAATCTATTAACTCATCCATGACATATTCATAATGCGTCATAAACATGGCTGTAAATGTTTATTAAAAGGCATAACACATTTTAGCCAGCAAAATAATAAGTTAACTCAAGCGCTAAAAGGTTAGACTAAGAATCTGCATGAATTGTCGCACCCAGTACTAAACTCAGGTGCCCCCCCACATTATCAGGCCCTACTCACATGAGATGTTGGGTCCTCCACATAGTGAGGGGACTGTGTGTTGGCTTTGCCTGGGTTTCCATCTGGATCTTTGCTTTTCTTCTCATGTTCCAGTGGCTCCTTGGATTTCATGCAGCCCATCTTGCCCCCTGCTGGACAAAAGTAGACACCACAGTGTTCTTACCGTTAACATGATAGAATTCACCACATCTACACAATAAGTAACATATAGGACAAACTAGGATCTTTGTGCATCCAATACACTCATCTTTAATGTATATAATCAGCAATTAATTTGAATTACCTCTGAATTTTCATTTTTGTGATCATAGACATTTCAGGAGGAAACCCATACACACTACTTTTCAATTCACCGATCTCCAATATGCCAAAATGACCCCGTGTTTTGTGAACTGAAATACTGAAGCTAAACCAAAAGTACAAATTACTTCAACTTAGCTGTCTGACCCTAAGCTTCACCCTAGATCAATCGTCACCTGATTTCATGGTTAAAACCCACATATGTCCAGAACTGTCATAGGCAGAGGTTAACAATCAACCTCATTACCTCAGTTATGATCCTTAGGTAGGTTTACCTTGTACCTGGCGTGAAAAATCCTAACAACCCCTAACTGAACAACAAGCAGCCATTGAGAAAAAATTTTCATATCGTGTTTTTTCTGTCGGACAGGTTGATATTATACACCCGCTGGAATATCTCATCATTTGCAAGAGTCAATAGAAAAGCATCACATAAGTCTAATAAGTAAGCAATCAAGTAAGTGAGTAAGCACATAAACAAACAAACAGAGGGGACAGTTGCTTTCCATTGAATAACCAAATTTAGCACAAACTATTCACACTAACATGCATACAACACAGTGTTCCATTGTTGGCATTCATGTGGGGGGGTGTGTGAAAGTCCAGTGTCAGGCGATATTCAAAATGGGCTTGAATTTGGATTCCAAATAGCCTGCTGCAAGTTCCTGGTCTATTCAACAGCTGAACTAAAAGCAGTAATTTCAAGTGGTATTATTTATTTCTGTGCTAGCTTTAAAATAATATACTAAATGCTGAGATGCCTCATTGTACATGTATATATGCAACACACACAAGAGATAAAATCTCCCAAACATTCTTCTCAGATTCCAGCACTCTCCCAGTGCAAACTGCTAACCAGGACATGTTTTACTGTAGCAATTCTGACTAGCCATTTGGCTTAAATATGCAGTGGTGACTTCATTTTCTGATGTGTGAACCTTAAATGCCAGAGTAAAAGGTGCGGTGCCTTGACCACTATCACTTGCTTTTCAAAACGCCTTGTAAATGCTTAACTATTACAGCCAAACTGGTCAAGATAGATATCTGGGGATAACTTCTACTGCAAGCTTACAGGCCTAACCACCACTTTCAGTTTCGCCATTTGACTCTTGGTTCACTTTCCTGTGACTTCCTGTAAGTAGCCATTACTAGCTAGATCATTGCTAGACTAAACTGTTCTCAGGTCAGTGGGCTAGAGCATATTCTCACATCAAATGGTGAGTGCAACTTAAAAACCCTGAAGCAATTTTACTATCATTATAAAATGCTAGTTTTTGAACAAACAATAAATCATTCAACCCCTCTCACCTTCAAAATTAATTAGAAAAATAGTAAATACATATCCCATTAATACAGCCACATTGTTAATATTAGTATGACCTGCCTCGAGAATGTTCCATAAACTCTAGACATTAAAGACTCTTCTATCAATTTTATATCAATGGAAGTAGACAGTGTGGGGTGTGAGTTGATGGTGTACACATCATTTATGCAGTTATTTGGCAGTGACATAGTGAACAAGAAGTTAGCTAATGTTTTAAATCGCTAGTTTTAGCACCTACTAAACCTATTTTTGAAATAATTAATGCACATTAATGCAGACTATTATAGGGCAAATATACTTGTGACACAAAACACTGGATATTACAACAAGCTTTTGTCAGTTTTTTTTCCAGTAAGAACTTTCAATAAGTTAACAGCGTAATAAATATTGTCAGGTCATAATCTCAAACATAGTTGTGTGCCATCAGAGTGAAATGACTGACAGGTATCACACAGTCCTACTAATAGATGATCAAAGTCTTCCCCTTACAGTCTAACACTTTCAAAACCATCAAATTACACAGAATATGTATTATATTGAAATTAAGTTTCATTTTAATGGTGGTGAGACTTATCCTGGCACTAGGCTGCAATGTGTAATAGAGCTCACTGCAACCCTCGAGCAACCAGTGTGAAAACATTGACCTTATCTATACTGTCAACGAAGTAATGCAATGTTAATAGGTATGGGACGGAAATGGTCCCAGGGATTACTGAAATATGTAACAAGTGCAAACACTAATTAGTGTCATTTAAACTTCGTTTTCCTAGGCCATTACCAAAATGGCTGATTTGTCATTCAAAAGATGATCTTGCATCTCCTCACTGTCTGACAGCTACTACCGCAAAAATAATCCTTCTCTCTTCTTCTACTGTGACGGCGCTTTCTTATTCGGCTATAAATGTCAACTGGCCCAAAGTTATTGGAATTACCACGGACCCGGATATGTTTGTAAGACCTGTCTAAAACTAACACATAAGGAAACGTGCGTACTCTCACCCAGGCACCGCCTGTTGCAGTGCAACTACTTGCTTCCTCGTCAATCATAAAATACACCGGTCGGTGGAACGTCCCAGGCAGTACACCTGGATTCAAGCGAGCTTCATTGTAGAACAAAAAAAAACAACATTGTGAGTAGCGTATGCAATTTAGCCTCTATGTTTTGGTGGTGCTACTTAAGCGCATTTCACGCCACTGGTCCCCAGATCACACCATCTATTTAAAGTTACTTTTTTAATGCCTAGTAAATTGCCCTACGCAAGCACAAACACTGAAAGAGGAATACGTCATAACACATACGGCGTGGATTATACATAAAATAACTATATATTAAAACATATTTTTAAATGTTCAATCGTAAAACACCACTATTCCTCGAGGCAATAAATATCTGTAATCATACAATATGCGCATTGCAGTGGTACATAGAATATGCAATACTTACTTTCTACTAACTTTTTTCAGTTTCCAAATTCTGGCTTCCACGAAATTCGATTCTCCGTCGAATCAAGACTATTTAGTCTTTATAAAGTGGTTCCGTCATGCCGTTGGTTAAAAAGGAGCGCAGGATTAAAGAGTGCAGAGTGAACTAATCCAGTAAACTAACCTACAACCACCGTCAACGCGAAAAAGCATTAAGATCTGGAGAGCGCCGCTGAAATGTAGATCTCAGACTGAAAACGAAACTTCCGGATGCGAAATATTCACGCCAAGAAAAAAGTGTTGTTCCATCTGGTATCACACAAAATGCTGATACAAGAAATGTACCGATAATAACTAATAATTTATTTGCATTGAATGTCCATACTATATGAAAACTATAAGCCTACGCAATTTTGATTACTGTTACTGGTGACACTGACAATATTTCATCATAATTATCCTTGTTCCTGCTGTTATTATCATCATCATCATCATCATCATTAATAGTGTAAGAAACTAAAATAAGGTTGTGTAAATGTTCTTTTCGTTGCAGTCGTTAGATAGCAAGGTCTATCTGCACTTGAAGTTCGGGAATAGGTTTCATAGACAAAAATGTGCATTATATCACACCTATTCTTGAAATTTTAACTGCATTAACTTGAATTACATACTTTTTCTCCACTAAGTTAGATTGAATCTCCAAAACAGCACAACATAACTATGGAGGAACACTTTTTCAATAAGGAACAGCAACAGGAGAAATTTAAAGAATCTGCGTGTTAGGTTTGTTTCTATTTTTTATATATATATTTCCTATTTCTAAGCTCCCTCCCCCTCAACTGTCTAGATAAATAACTGCCTCTGTGGATGGAAAATTAACTGTTGCAAAAAAAAGTGCTTCCTCAAATGAAAAAGAGGAAGAGTTCAATTTCTCACTCTTCAAATGCTTCATGCTCATAGAAAAAGACTGTAAAAGAGATGGGAATGGAAAAAGAAAATGGACCAAATGTTTTTTTTTTCCTTATTAGCAGTTACACATTTATTGAAATACTTTTACAATATCCTCAAAAGAGCGCCCAGACCAGACTGGAACAATAAAACTGCTGTTAAAAATAGTCGGTAAATCACAAAGCAGCAAAATGTAGCCGAAGCATAAGAACACAATCCAAAATCAGCGTTTTTGAGCGTAGCACATGACCGAGGTTTTTCAGACAGTAATTGTACTCATCAGTATTGTTATCATCATCATCATCATCATCTGCTGTGTCGAGTCAGGTATTAAAGCATTATTTTACAAACATTTTATAATCTTCTAAAGCGACCTTGACCTTTTTAGCAGTTTAAAGAGCAATACCATAATTTAAAACATCTTATACTTGATGGTCTTTAATCATCTACATTTAAAATGAGACTAACACTGTTTAGGGTGCTGTTTCACAACTAAAAAGAGCAACTGATCCATATGATAAAATGATTTTGTCATGTATAGACTACAGTCTTTGTTAGGTAGGCCTATATGGTTCGAATTGGTGGATTCACAATGCAAGATTCGGCCCATAATTCGTCTTATCTGTTGCATCTGAATCATGATAGAAACACCTAAAATAGCAATAATGAAAAAAACGCAGTTGTGGACGATTATCGCAATTAGATTCCCCCCATATCTTTCCGCCCTAAATATAGATATCTGTTTATGTAAAATTTTTAGGAAGAAAAAGGGGGGAGCTCTGGCAATATTTGGCGTAGGAGGGGGACATGTTTCCCCCCGTCCCCCTATCTCTGGCGCTCTTGTGTGTGTGTCATTTTTGTCCTATCGGGGACTGTTTGTCAGTGTCAGTCTGTTTCTCTAGTTTTTCTTGCGTAGTACAGGACACAAAATCTGTTGCAATTGTATGTGCAACTTATAAAGGTTATCAGGAGGGGGCGCCAAACAACACTGTAACCGGTAAGGTCGTAGCGTGCCTTTCACTGCACTGTGTCACTATGTTGCAAAAACAATTTTAAACCTATGAAGGAAAGCCATTAAGCCATTACTCAACACATAAATACTCAGCGCTTAAAATCAATTTTTTGCTATTGCTGCGCCCAGGTTGTGATGTCCCCTAACATTGCATGTGAGATTATCTTCAACTATACTATAGTTTAAAAACCTAATTTTAGTCTCTGGCCTTCAGTTCTGTTATATGTTAATTTTTTTATCTTAATTTCTTTTCTTTTTTGTGTGTAACATTGTCCACTGTCTTTGCTTTATTTTAGAATGTGCTGCATTTTACTTGTTTTATTATTGTATTGTTGTAGCGTACAGCAACATACGTTGTTTTTTAACTATGGTACATCAATGCAAATGAGTCTACTTGACAAATACTAGTAGAAGTGCCACCCCAGGCAAGCTTCACCACCCAATTTCGCTTTGTCTCAGATAAAGGTGGCGGGGGTGCTGGTGGTTTGCTAAGCCAGCGCTCCCTCAGAAGATGGCGGCCGTCTATGTGGCATAACGGGTTGACTGGCACTGCATGCGTGGTATTTCAGCTTGCATCCCTACAATATCTCTCCCTCTCTCCTTCTCTTCTATCCTCTGTTTGTTGGAGTAAATCAGTGACACACAGGGCTACAGTATGCACTTTGCCAGCAAGTTTCATGTTCAGGTATCGGAAATGCTGTTTCTCCATTGCCAATCCTGAATTCGGTACCTGTGCTCAGTACAAACTCAGTTTTGACACCGGTGGAGTGGAAAAACTGTGGACCTGCTGCCTTCCCTGATGCTCCTAAGCAGCAGCAAACTTCATGAACATTTATATTGTCCTTAGAATTAGATTCATCTGCATAAACACTAGACTGTCTTATTCTCACAGAGACAGTGAGATGGCCTGATATTATTATGAGTGTGTCATGTCATTGAAGACTCTATCTGTGAACACAATGTATTTCCTATTGTGGCATGTATACTTTTCCATGTCTTCTATGAACTCCCATCCTCGTGTGTCTCTAGTTATTGTATAAATTACCCACCGCTTGTGTGCCTTACTGTCCTCTGCCTAACCACCCCGCCTTTCCTGATGCACATGCTCTAGTGCTTCTTAGAATGCTTGTGTGAGTGCTTTACAGGACTTAATAGAAAGGTGTTGCTCTACCCTACAAGCAAACTTCTTCATCATTTCCCTGTGCTGCTCAAAGAGTATGCAGACCACTTCCTGTGTGGTGTCGGGGGGCAGCATGACTAAACACCAGCACGGCAGCATTCACAAGTAAAGTTGAGAGAGTCAGGCTGCTGGCTGGGTACCAGCAAGGGTCAGGGCAGACAGAAAAGCAGGCCGCTGAATGTGCTCTCCGAGAACCGTGCTACAGGCTTTTAGAAAGCACTGTATTAAAGTTATTAAGTTAGGGTTAAGGTTACTTTATTGTCATCAAAGGCTTTATACATGTACAAAGTGTGATGAGACAACGTTTCCCCAAGGCTTCGGTGCAACATCTAGTAACACATCACATACAAACAGGGCAAAAAGGTGCAAACAGGCAACACAATAAAGTGCAAAGGGTACGATCACATTACAGTGCACAACAATTTACAATGAATATATGGGACAATAAAAGGACAAAATAGTACACAACACTCCAGTATTTTTGAGTGGGGAGCCTTAGTGACTGAAATTACACATGGTAATTAAATTATACTGCACGGTACTATTGCACTAGTTACTATATTGTACAGAGTAACCATGAAAGGGCAGGTATGAGGTATTTCAGAAGAGCTATGATCTAAGTTTAAAGTGCGTTCAGAGCCCTGATGGCTTGTGGAATGAAGCTGTTACACAGTCTCGTGGAGGCAGAATGGAAGCTACGATACCGTTTGCCAGATGGTAGGAGTGAAAAGGTCCATGCCATGGATGGTAGTGATCCTGTACTATGTCACTGGCTCTGTTGCAGCAGCGGGTTTTGAAAATGTCTTTCAAGTGAGGTAGGAGCACGATAACCACTTCAGCTGCTTTCACTATCCGCTGCAGATAGTTCCGCTCCGAAGCCTCGCAGTTCCCGTACCAGACAGTGATGCAGCTGGAGAAAAGGCTTTCGATGGTGCTGGTGTAGAATGTCTTGAGGATCTGTGGTGGGAGGCGCGCTCTTTTCAGTCTTCACAGAGAGTGCAGCCGCTGACGAGCCCTCTTAGCTTTGAGGAGGAGTTGAGGGACCAAGAGAGGACCATATCCTCCGTGATATGGACGCCCAGGAACCTGGTGTTTTGCACCCTCTCAACAACAGCGCTGTTGATGGTAAGAGGTGTATGCACAGTGCTGGATCTCCTGAAGTCGATGATTATTTGATGTATGACTGAAAGAACTGAAAGTTAAAATGCAGACCAAGCAGGGAGAGGCACTCACACACAACAATGTGCAAATCATGTAGCTATTTAAAAACCAGGGGTCTTGCCCACGCAGTGTGGGCTAGCAACACAGAGCAGCTAAGTATTGTGGCACGTCAGGCAGAAACTGGCGATCTAGCCTGGTGCCACAGTGAAGTGTAATTACAGCAGCAGGACAGAGGAAGGAACAGTACACTGTGTGTGAGTATGAATGGGTGAGTGCTAGTAAACAGGCCTGCAGTGCCACCCAACTGCTGGGCAAATGCATCACCACTGGGCTGCCACACATGCAACACACCCAGATGTACACGTATAAGCATACAGACACACACTTCCACACATACAAATGCATGCATATGAAAACGGTAAAATCTTGCAGAGAAACTGCACACACAGGAACAAGAACAGAAACTGGGGAACAAAACTGAGGCACAATGGGGTAACCCAAGTGCATACATGTGAGGTTGTTTGTCTGAAGATGAAGCATTGAATGTGAGAGATCACAAATGTGTGTGTTCAAGTTTCAAGTTTTGTTTGTCACATACACAATCATAAACCGTATTACTGTGCAGTGAAATAGTTTTGAAATAGTTCTTAGACAGAGTACACAAAAATGGAGAGCAGTATACCAACAATTAAAAAAGACATGCAGTGAGAATGAGTAGGTAAAAAAGCATAAGGTGACTTGTTAGCTATGACAGCGCAGGATACAAAGTCAGAAGAACACCAGCAGGTGAGTGGGGTGAGGCTGAGACACCTGGAGGCAAGCAAGGTGCAGCCGGGACACCTGGAGGCAAGCAAGGTGCAGCCGGGACACCTGGAGGCAAGCAAGGTGCAGCCGGGACACCTGGAGGTGAGGAGGGTGGCACTGCTGCAGTGGGGTCAATGGAGGCGAGGCAACCCTTCTGGGGCCAGGACCCTGAGTCTCGGACAAAGCGGCCCTCTGTGGCCCAGAAGCCTGGGACTTGGGCAGAGGATGTCTGGGGTGCAACTCTTTCTTCTCCTGGGTCGGGTGATGGAAGAATGGTGGCGACTTCTCCTGGTCCAGGCGATGTGTGAACTTCCTGCAAGAAGGGTTCAGGTGCGGGGTCAACAAGCTTCTTCTATCTCCTCTTTTGGCATCTGGAGATGGCGGGTGGAGTGGCCGTGAGCTAGAAAGCGAATTGGTGGCAAGTTTTGAGGAGCCAGCAGTCACATCTGCGGCAAACTTCAGGAAGCCAGCGGGTAAGTCGGCAGTGAGCTTCGGGGAGCCACGCTGTAGGGAAGCAGTGTGCTGAGCAGCCTTATGCAGTGGAGTCCCAGCAAGCCACACCATCTCAGAGGCATGGGGCTCCAGAGGGAGCAGTGCGGGTAGGTCGTCCGTGTCGCAGCCAGAAACTTGGAAAGGCGTCCATACCAGAGCGGCGACCCCAATGCCGGGAAACTCTCCAGGGTCTTCGTCCTCCTCAGACTCCTCCAGGTCACTGTCACTCAGTGGATCAATCAACGGGTTGTCCATAAACCACTAAGGAGTGTGGACTTGGAGGCACAGGCGGAGGTAGGATGTTGGGTGCAGGGGGAAGCATGCAAGCAGACCACCAGACTAAAAGCGGGTCCCATGGATTATCCACAAGTCCCGTCATTCTGCCACATTGGGCAGGACAAAGGAGACAGAGGCGAACGCGATAACAAACAAAAGGGGTTTTTATTAAACTCAAATTATCAACAGCTGGAAATGAACATGATCTGAAGGGATCAGAACCGGAGGAGGGAGAGAAGAGGAGTCTAGGCAACATGAAGAAATGACATCAATGACAGTATCACAGCGCTAAAACCTTTGAACCCATTCGATAAGGTAAGGTAGGCATATGTGATCTCACTCCTCAAAAGATTACATGAATTTAGGGCCACAAAGTTGAGGGACACTGGCAAAAATGCCACCTATCTATTAATATCCTATCTAGTAATATCCACCAAATCTACACATGTGCACTTTGTGAAACATCAGGGCCTGGGATACAAAGTGCCTGAAACACTATACAGCTAGGATACAACCGGCAGACCGTAGAGGGTGCAGCCCCAGTAATAAGTAATTGTACAAATTGCAAATTGGTACTATTTTTCCAACAGTGTAAAGAATTAACACAAATTTGATATTTAAAGGCTTCAGTGAAGGTTTGCTTGGATTTGTCTATTAAATTTGTCTACAGAGGTTGGAAACTGCAAGTATTATTTAAATATTACTTCGATGCACCAAAAGGTGCTGACATATGATATTTAAAAAACCTGTTTCTTGCATTTTTATCAGGGTACAAGAATGGACTGTAAGCAAATATTAGCCCAGGAAATTCCATTTGGCTTCAATATTTTTCACTCTGGGAGAAGGATCACCCAGATTTTTTGTTCTGGCCCATGGAATCAGCAGACCTCTTAGGGAGTCACTGGAATAAGGTTTTTAGGTGGACAGAATCTCTAGGCACCTCCAAGGATGCTGAACAACGCAGGCTATAGTCTGGGGATGATAGAGGTTTTAAGGAAAAGATCCCTAGTAATTTGTTGCTTGACTGTGCTAGACCATGAGGATGGGACCAAGTCTATCAGTTCATACAGAGATATTGACAATTTCATGCATCAGTACAGTTTATTTATTTTACTGGACTACCTCAGATTACCTGTTTTGAACAGGAAGTATCACAGTCCTTCTGGGAATGAGCTACATTCAGGCTGCAGCTGATCTCACCTACCATGTTGTTTACAGCAGTCATCGTTATGTTTTTAATCAAATTTTATGCATTGACAATTTCAGTTTGTTAATGAAAACCACATTTCAACCTAAATCCCCCACACATTCCTGCAAAATGAAACGCCACATCTATCGACCCATTAGCACAAGAGAGACTTAAATGCAATGAAGTCTACTGAGCTCTCTCCGTTATTAACCATTTCTAACCAGTGTTAAACATTGTTGCAATGTCAGCGTAGTGAATATTCTGATAAATATGCAGAAACGCAGATGACAGTTTCTATTTTTATTTGAAAGACCTGGCAGAGGAAGTACCAGCAATAGCACAGATAGCGGAAGTCATTATAGTACATGCATCGAAATAAATCGCAGGATTACAAACCCACCGCATTAGGGGAACACTATTTTCGGCATTTCAAGAGAACCCGACACACTTATTCACTGACATAACTCTATATCACGGACGTTATTTACATATGTACTTACACTATGTACAGTCCGGTGCAATGCATGCTGGTCCGCCTGTAACCCTCAGTGTAATTAATGACTCATGACAAGTATATTAGATCAATTATAGAATCATCTGACTCCTGTTCCATTTATGTGACGGACGGAGGCCTTAGATTATACATCAAACAACATCAAATATCAATCAACCGTCTTTCATCAACCATCGTCTTCCAGCATCAAATAGTTCCTCTTCAGCTTCTTACATTCAAATAAGTATTAATATCTCCACCTTCATTCAGTGCATTTTGAAAAACTGTAAAGCCAGAATGATCTATGGAAGGCTGCATGTCACCCTACGGCCATTTCATCCCTTCATCTAAAACATTGTGAAAAGCCAGTAGAGATTTATGAAATGGGGAGCTAATCCTTTATATTTTAGGAGGGTCTAATGGAAATGGCCCACATTATTTAAACTAATTAATGTACATTTATTTGGTTGGGGGGCTAAAGCCCACTAAAATAGGCTTAACGACGACCTTCGTTAAATGTATATAATAAATAATCAAATAGATATTGATTAATTCATTATTCATTCAAAAAGGTCCCATTTGTTCTACAAAAACACGAAATATATCTATATTTTCCAACAACAGCGAACCGTTTTAACATCTTTTTATTTTCTTACATTGTCCCGAGACCTACATACCTTGTCATTCTGGGTGCAGGTTCAAGGCGTTCAATAAATTTTCAATTATGCCAAGTTTACCCCTGTAAAGCACACGCCTACTCGGTAGGATGCTAAAGCAGCTGTGTGAAGCTGGCCCCCCTACAATCAGCACAAATAAAAATTCCATAGTATTTGGTTAGTGCTATGTTTGTGCCGCAAAAATTAAGATTTGTGCTGCTTTTGTTTTAAAGATAATAGCTATTAATTTTTTCATAACCCCGCCCCCCTACAAAGGAGTTCAGACGTAAGACTGGGCTGGTTCGTTAGTGCTACGTTTGTACTCGTTTGTGCCGCAAAAATCGCTGTCCTATCTGTTATAGTTTTTGAGATATTAAAGGTTTTTTGTAAAGGTCAAAAG
>JABFEA020000130.1:26969185-27015696 GCA_019775915.2 Cyphomyrus plagiostoma | reverse complement strand
ATAAATAACACTTGTAAATAATTCAAATTTACACAATTCACATTCAAATAGTTTTGTCATAATATTAGCTCCATAGTCTTGACCAGGACCCCACCTCTAAATGTATTGAAGCAACTGCCATGTGATTGGTTGATTAGATAATTGCATTAATTGAACAGGTGTTCCTAATAATCCTTTAGGTGAGTGTATATTTCCAATAGCCTGGGACATCAAAATTAATCTTATTGTTTCAAAAACATCCAAGCACACCATAAGGAAATACCGTTCTAATTCTGCAAACATGTCTTTATAATGCTTCGGAATCTTCGCTAACTTTGCATGGCTACTATTTCTAGTTCTTTCTTCCATCTCTAAATCTGCCTTGTTGCTTTCGCTCTATTACTTCGTTCCCTCTGCCTTCTCCCATGCTCTCGGGGGGGGGGCACATCTGCTAGGCACGGTGGTCCTCGCCTTTGTGGTGTGCTGGCTGCCCTACCACTCCCGGCGGCTGAGGTACTGCTATGTGACAGAGTGGACAGAGTGAGTGTCATTTGTATATGGACCCCATGTAATTTGATGGACAGGGGGATTGGGGTTGGCCCACCGACTGCCACATAATGAATAAACGCAAATAAATAACTTTGGTCCATGTGACATTACTAACTGAAGGGACAGAGTGATGGGGATCAGGGTTGCATGTTCTTCCACTAGAGCTGCATTAGAAGCAGAGAGGCGTACATTTTGAAAATGCAACCTAATTGAGTTAAAAAGTAAGCACTGACATAATAATTAACCATTTCTTACTGTCTCTACAGAGTAATGTTTGACTTATACCACTATTTGTACATGGTTACCAACGTGCTGTTCTATATCAGCTCTACAACCTGGTATCTGCCAACTATCGGACATTTTTCTTCTCCACACTCCACTGCTATCTGCAGGGATGAGAAGCTGCAGGGACAACAGCAAGAGCAGCAGCAGGTCTGACCCAGGATCTCCAATAGCATCAGCAGCAACCACACATTCAGCATCAAGGGCACCTGAGCTGAATAAATCATTGTTTTATTTTGTTCTTAATACCTCAGTTTTGGAAAAAAGGTGGCGCATTTCATATTACCAGAAACCATAATACACACAAGAAGTGTCTGAAGTTGAATCAATCCCTCACTAACTGTAAGCAGGTGTATGGAACCCTGGTCCTAGATAGAATCTGGCAGGTTTTCTATCCTTCCTGGTCTCTGATGAACCAAACCTCATCTCAGGCTGATATTAATTCATCAGGCAGGACAGAAAACCTGCTGGATACCGGCACTCCAGGACTTGAATTGCCTGCCCCTGGTGTAAAGCATAGGCTCACTATAAGACCACACTACAGTTGACAGTTCCCCCTCACGGGGGTTAGGGGCACAGCCCCCCCATGATCTTGAAAGACTGTGTCAATTTTTTGGGTCCTCTTTGTCCCCATGGCTGGCAAAGCAAGCATGTGAGCAGAGTGAAGCAAAAAGATACAAGAAACATGAAATATCACAAGATGCTGTAAACAAGCTTGCTGTCCTCCTAACCACCCCTCTGTTATAACTGCTTATCTTATTGCAGGGCACACTCAGTCACTCACACATTCACACCTCTGGGCACGATGACAAGGGGAGAACATGCAAACTCCACACCCATGGATCTGTGGCGGATGCTGGAACCCTGCTTTCAGAGGTGTGAGATGACTGTGCTAACCGCTGCACCACCATGCCACCTCCTCTTTTGAATCAGCACTGTACATGTATTTTATGAGTTCTTGTGTTACTAAACATTTTTGTGTAATCTGTGGCTTTCGCAAAACTCCCAAAAAAATCCTGTGTAATTTCTTATGCTATTGAAACTCTGACGGGCAAAGTTGTGATGCAGATGTATCGACTGTAAAGCCTCTATTAGTATGTGACTTTTTTTTATCTTTGTTATGATATATATCCATATATACCCATGACTGTGTTTTGTGGTGTTAAACCTTTTAAAACACCATCAGTTCTGTATACCGTGCGCCTGTGTTTATGTGCCATACCAGTTACTTGGATCAAACATAAATTTAGGGTAGCTGGAAAATCACCGGTTAATGATCAGTACAAGACTGCACGCATCTTGGGATCGGGAAATGTTTTATTGCAAAAGAAGGAAACAGACTTTAATTATTGTGGATATTCTCATAATATGTTGCAATATAACAAGAACATACATTAAAACAACAAACAACAAAGACAAACAAACAACAAACAACAATACCGAGTGCACCATATGCATCCAAGATACAGTAGGTTACACGTAGACTTCAGACTGTAACAGGGTGACTGATTCAGTGAAAAATTAAACTGAGCGTAGTACTTTGAGAAAGGAGCTTGTTAACTGGATCTACCTTTTCAGGGGCCCTAGGCAAAGCTCCACAAGCAGGTCATTCAGGGGCCCTAAGCAAAGCTCCACAAGCAGGTAATTCAGGGGCCCTAAGCAAAGCCCCACAAGCAGGTAATTCAGGGGCCCTAAGCAAAGCCCCACAAGCAGGTAATTCAGGGGCCCTAGGCAAAGCCCCACAAGCAGGTAATTCAGGGGCCCTAAGTAAAGCTCCACAAGCAGGTAATTGAGGGGCCCTAAGCAAAGCTCCACAAGCAGGCAACTCAGGGGCCCCAGGCACCTGCAAACCCTGCCTATAGCTAGAGCCACCCATGTTTCTGCCGATACATAAACATCTTGATGTGACATATATAGTTCTTTTTCATAATTTAAAGAATTGTGTAATTATTCTTTTTTATAAATACGTATGAACATACAATACATATATTCTTTAATGCCTTTGTCTAGGCCCCCGATGACGTTCTAGACAGTTGCCTACTATGTCTAAGCCTGAATCCAGCAGTGATTAACATTCCTTATGGTCAACAGTGAACAAACACATCTCTCTGTCCCTCTTCCATTTTCTCTTCCTCCTCCTTACTTTCTCATTCTTACTCACTTTTTCTCTACTTCCCTCACTATCTCCAAACACAGAAGTCCTCATCTGAGGCCTATTCCTTCTTGCTGATATTATGATTTATGTTGGAATGGTTAAGCGTTTTAGTTTTCTTTTTTTTTTTTGCATGTGTAGAAGTTGGCCTTCGTTTGGAGCTCACCATTTGAAGTAGTAACTTTTTCAGTTGTCCTTAATGAATTGAAACTGAGCAATCTGCAAAAAAAATGAACTGAAATTGCAATTTGTGGAAAAATAAACATGCTCAGGACTGTTTTTCTTAGTGTGTGATGTTTGTAGATGAACAACATACTTACTTTGATGATGTGTAGCTCAGCAGACTCTGTGTCAGTAACCAGAAAGGTGCCAGTTCAAGTGTTCGCAGAAAAATCACATGTCCCAGCAAGATGGAAATGAAAAGATAATATCACCATAAAGATTAATAAAGTGCAGGTGGCGTGGTGGTGCAGTGGTTAGCACTGTTGCCTCACACTTCTGGGACCCAGGTTCCGATCTCCGCCTGGGTGTGTGGAGTTTGCATGTTCTCCCCATGTCATCATGGGGTTTCCTCCAAGTACTCCGGTTTCCCCCCACAATCCAAAAAACATGCTGAGGCTGACTGGAGTTGCCAAGTTGCCCGTAGGTGTGAGTGTGCCCTGCGATGCCATAGTTTTAGCGTGTCAGCAATCATGAACTGTATCACAAACTAAAAGAAACCCTAGCACAAAGAAGCCATTTTCAAAAATGCTAGTATATACAGACCCAAATCTCAGCAGATCCTTGGCAGAAATGCAGTGGTACGTGTCCTTAAAGGATGTATCACATTTCTCCAGCACAAAATGTTCTTCAAATTGTTTAATTATAAGGAACTAATTCATAGAACTGAAAAATGACCCCTCCCACAAAGCAGAGAAATGGCTGGCTTTTGTGGAAAAAGTACTTCCCATAGTTCCACGCTATACAGCTCATTTTAATAACAGTAATGATAGTATAAATAAGTTTTATATAAGTATGAATAGAGGTACAGAATTCTTTAGCTTTCACATGTACCATGTTATTCTCTCATGAGACATGCAAACACAGGTGAGAAGAGAGTGTATACTATTAATTTGGAAGAAAATGTGCTACATTAGACATGTTCTTATTGGAGAATATGTCCGTTAACATGGAGATGGACCAAATACATTCCCATTTGAAGCAAAAGGGGCTAACGGTGCTCTCATACATTAGAAAATATTAGGTGATGAAAACATATATAGATCAAGTGTCTGTTACAATACAGTAAAAATCCATCCATCCATTCTCCAACCCGCTTATCCTATTGGGTCGTGGAGGGTCTGGAGCCTATCCTAGAAGCAACGGGCACGAGGCAGGGAACAACCCTGGACAGGGGGCCAGCCCATCGCAGGGCACACTCACACACCATGCACTCACACAGACACACCTATGGGCAATTTAGGAACTCCAATCAGCCTCAGCATGTCTTTGGACTGTGGGGGGAAACTGGAGTGCCTGCAGGAAACCCCAAGATGACACGGGGAGAACATGCAAACTCCACACACATGTAACCCAGACAGAGACTTAAACCCAGGTCCCAGAGGTGCGAGGCAACAGTGCTAACCATTGAACCACCATGTCACCATTTAGAGTAAATTTCAATAATAATTGTAATTCTTCCTGATTGTCTAATTTCTGACATTTTTAAAGCAGTAAATGCAAAGCCTGAAACAGCAGTGTGTTAGACAGACAGACTATATGGACAAATGTATTGCCCATTACACCTACAGGAAATTCTATAACACCGCATTATAAATCCATAGGCAATATGGAGTTAGTGCCCCGTCTGCAGCTATAACAGTTGCCACACTTCCAGGAAGGCTTTCCACAAGTTTATAGAGTGTATCTGTGGGAATTGCTGCCCATTCATCCAGAAGAGTATTTGGGAGGTCAGGCACTGATGTTGGATGTAAAAGCCTGGCTCACACATCTCCATTCCAATTCATAGCAAAGGTTTTTAATGTAGTTGAGATCAGGGCTCTGTATGGGCCAGTCAAGTTCATCCACCCCAAACTCACCCAATCCCATCTTTATAGACCTAGGACACACTCATGCTGGAACAGAAAAGGTCCTTCTCCAGACTGTTCCCAGGAAGCATAGAATTGTCTAAAATGTCTTGGCATGCTGAAACATTAAGAGTTCCCTTCACTGGAACTAAGGGGCCCAGCCCAACCTTTGAAAAGAAACCCATACTAATATCCTTCCTCCACCAAACTTTACATTTGGCACAATGCAGTCAGGCAGGTAAAGTTTTCCTGGCA
Source organism: Cyphomyrus plagiostoma (assembly GCA_019775915.2). Classification (NCBI taxonomy): domain Eukaryota; kingdom Metazoa; phylum Chordata; class Actinopteri; order Osteoglossiformes; family Mormyridae; genus Cyphomyrus; species Cyphomyrus plagiostoma. The sequence continues at coordinate 27,010,413 of JABFEA020000130.1, read as the reverse complement.
TCCACCAAACCCAGACTAGTCTATCAGACTGTCACACAGAGAAGCGTGATTTGACACTCCACAGGACACGTTTCCCCTGCTCCTCTGGCCAGTGTCGGCATGCTTTATACCATCTGACACTTGGTATTACGCTTGGTGATGTGAGGTTTGCATGCAGGTGCTCGGCCATGGATGCCCATTTCATGAAACTCTTGGTACACAGTATCTGTCCAGGGGTAAATGCCAGAGGAAGTTTGGAACTTCGCAGTTAATAAGTCAACACAGCATTGGTGACTTTTACACACTATGAGTGTCAGCACTCAGTGACCCTGTTCTTCTTTTATGTGTTCTGCCACTTCATAGTTGAGTTTCTGTTGTTCCTAAACGTTTCTACTCTACAATAATACTACTTACTGTTGACCATGGAATACCCAGCAGGGAAGAAATTGCACAAACTGACTTATTGGAAATGTAGGATTCCATAAACTTACTACGCTTGAATTCACTGAGCTCTTCAAAACAACCAATTCTTTTAGAAATGTTTCCAAACTTGACTGCAGGGCTCGGTGCTTGACTTATACACCTGTTACAATGGGTCTGAATGAAACACCTGAATTCAGTGATTGAGAGGCGTGTCTCAACACCTTTGACCCTATAGTTTTGATTTTAAAGGCTGAAGTTAACGTTATAAATACTGAGAAATACTGAAATAAATGTATGATCTTTATAGGTTTTGAGGCTGTTACTGTATATGTTACATGTATTATTTCAAATAGTCTAATAAACCATTTGGGATAGTTGTGTATCATTTTTCAAATAAAGGTTTAGCAGTAAAAGCAGTAAAATAGGTTTCAAAATTATTGGCACCCCTAGACAGTTTCAAATAAAACCATACGTGTCTGTTCTTTATAGTTCCGTTCTTTATAGTTGGTCTCTAGAAACTGTATTGCTTTCCCCATTTCCTGTGTCTTTGGGTATTAAATTAGATTCCAAGCATGCAAAACCCATTCGTCATCGGCATACTTTAAGCTTGAAAAATGATTCCCTGGATTTTAAATCATTTAGACATTTTGAATGACCATGTGTATTGTTGATGTTCCATTTTTGCTTATTTTCATGATGGGTGAGTTAACAATCTATTTGTATATACAGTATATAGGGGTGTGTGTATGTGTGTGTCTCTGTGTGTCTGTGTAGGTATATAGTGTTCATAGATGAGGAAGTAGCAACACTGATGTGGCACTCTAGTCGAATTTCCAAAGGAACAGCTTTCGTTTAAGTGCTACAGGAGTTAAGGCCTGAAGTCGCACCTCTGAATTTTTTTAAAACGGGGTTGAAATAATGAACATTAATTGCAGGGAGAAATACCATAAAAATGTTCTTTTATTCAAGAGTCTGGATTTGTGGTACAGAAGCGGGAAAAGCAGGACAGCATGTGATAGCCTTAGTAGGAATGGCTTCCGATCCCATATTCACTGTAGGTGGAGAAACACTGCTGCTTGTGGTATTCTCAGGTTCCCTATTCCAGGAATCACCTTAATTCTATGTTCCCTTTCACAGAGAGCAAAAGGCTCAGTCTGCAAGGATGGGCTATGGATAGGAGGTGAAAAAAACATCAAACTTTGGCTAGATCTTGGGGCCCCGACTGCAAGAGGTTAGCAGACTACTGTTTGAGTCAGGGAATAACATGAGCTGAAAATTAAAATGAGAAGCCCAAGATTAAGGGCCAGAACCCTGCTGTTTCTTGTCTGTAATCGGCCAGACCTGTCTGTCACCTCAAATAAGCAGCTGTATGATTAACCTAAGATGTTCTGAACTCCCCCAAAAGCTGATTGGGAAGTTGAGGCAGCTGGGTGTCAATATCCCCCTGTGCAACTAGATCCTGAACTTCCTGACCGAGAGACAGTCCACAACAACATCGCTGGAATCACCATACTGAGCGCCAGCACTAATTAACTAATTAAATGCTTCAAATTTTACTGGAATCAGCCCTCTTGTACTGAAAGTGTACACTGTTCAGTGAAAGTTACAGAAAAAAGCAAGGAAAAGATTAAAAACATCCTTCTATTCAACTTCAGAACATTGATTCTGAGAAGGTCTGGATAGGGTGATAGGAATTATAATGCAGAGAGGAAAAAACAGGGAATAGGCAGAAGTTACACAAACAAGTATGAAATTTTTTTGATTGAAATGGGTGGCCTCTCATTCTATGTCTACCTTTCCTGTAGTTTTTATTTAATCAGTTGTCCTGTAACACCTTCATCGGGTAGCCCAGGAAAGGATACGATGGGAAGCAATTCAGAGCATGTCAAGGGCTCAACACAATCACCAAGCAACAACAGGCAAGGTTTCTAAACACACATCACATGGCATTTAGCGGTGATGGGGTGTAATTTAGAAAAAAAACACTCTGTTGTTAGATGGAGGAGACAAGGAATTTATGGAATACTGCCACACTTCAGGCTGCAAACTCAGTGAAGGTGTGAAGACATTCGTATATCAAAAGCATAATTTCAGACTCTCTAGACTCTCTAGTTCTCAACCTTCCTAATGCTCTGACCCTTTAATACAGTTCCTCATGTTGTGGTGACCCCCAACCATAGAATTATTTTCGTTGCTACTCCATAACTGTAATTTTGCTACTGTTATGAATCGTAATGTAAATATCTGATATGCAGGATGTATTTTCATTGTTACAAATTAAACATAATTAAAGAATAGTGATTAATCACAAAAACAATATGTAATTATATATTGTGAAATATTTGTTTACAAATAAATAAATTTTGTCTTGAAGCATGGTGTAGCACGGGTAACAGTCTTAATATAACAACAGTAAACTACATTGCACAGTATGCGTCAAAGGTTGAGACTGCTTCTTTCTCACCAGATCAGATTTGGTAGAAGATGAAGATAACTTGTCACTGACCACAGTTAAGTAAGCCTCATATTCGATATTCAGTTTTATGGCTTTAATAACTTTTAACGGAAGTAAGGTGGGGCGTTTTTAATGACCGAAACGTGATGTCCAGTACATAGACGACGATGCACTCCCATTACTTTTGCGCTTTAAACCATTTCGTGATTTGTGCAAAATCGTGTTAATCTTCTACCAAAGTAAATAGCCAATCATAGTCAATATTAAACAAAACCTATCAAAGGAGCGGAGATGTTGGCCACTGTTCCCGCCTCCAAAGTGCCAAAATTCATTCTAGTGCTGTGAGCAAGTGCTGTGCAGACTCGAGTGGGTAGATAGGGTCCAGTGAACACGAGCGTGTAGAGAACATGGGTTTTCAGCTCGCTAACGCATAAAACCATGCGCATGAGTTTTGGCACTAATTAACCGCTATAGAGCGGTGTCTTGGTTCCTTAGGCGACCCCTGTGAAAGGGTCGTTCGACCTCCAAAGGGGTCGCGACCCACAGGTTGAGAACCGCTGCTCTATACCCTTTGCAGTTTGCCTACCAAACAAATAGATCGGTGGACAATGTGATCTTCCTAGCCCTCCACACTGCTCTTCGTCACCAGGACAGTCCAAACACACCCATTTTGATATGTTGTAGATTATGCAGGGTGGAGTGATGGCTCTGAGGTTAGGGATCTGTGTCAGCAATCGGAAGGTTGTTGACTCAAATCCTGAGAATGCCAGGAGTGAACCTAGTGCATTGGGCCCTAGAGTAAGGCCCTTAGCCTGCAATTGCTTCATCCAGAGTATGATATTACTCTACATTCAGCCCTGCAAGGAGGTCCTCCAACTTACAAGATAAGTTTGGGGGTTGGTGGTAGGATTGGCACTCCAACCACTGGAAAAATCTCACATTGTTCCATTCGAACTATTGTGGCGCCTGGGTGTCACCGGCTGCATTCAGGCTCTCACGGTGTAATAATGTTGTATAGATTAGTGTTTTCCAACCCAGTCCTCGGGGAACCCCAGACAGTCCACGTTGTTGCTCCCTCCCAGCTTCCAGCCAATCAGGAACACCAAATACCTGGTACAGGTGCCCTGGAAGCCAGGAGGAAGCAAAAACATGGTCTTGGTTTCCCCAAGGACTGGGTCGGGAAACACTGGTATTGATTACATCTCAGCCTTTAATACCATCCTCCCAACTAAAATGGTTTTTAAACTCAAGAAGATAAACTTGCTCACCCCAATCTGCAATTGGATTTTGGACAAAACATCTATTTTTCCCTTGATAGTCCAAATGAAACTGCCGGTGCTGAAACAGCACAATCCTACATAATCTGACTCATCTGAGTCTCTTCTACAGAGCTGGGCGATTCACGACTCACCCGGGTGAATAAACCAGATCCGTTAAATAACTCATGAATCACGAATCTGAGGTCTCCCTTAACCCGAATGCATCGAGTCCTAACTACGTACTCATGACTAAACTATAAAGGGCATCACGTACATACCTCTTATAATCATTTCAAACTCATTACAAGATCAATACAGCTATTGTTAAAATTGCCAGCTCTCCTGTGTTCCTTGCTTTGAGTATATTTGAACATCTGTATGGGGGACGGTGAGATCTCTCTATGTCACGTTGTATGTGAATCCCTCCACTAATTACCGGGCTGGTATTTTGGCGCGTTTTTGGCTTGTTTTTCCGTTCACTCTTTTTTTCCCTTTGTACAGTGCAGATGGTAAGTGTCTACGGTCTGTAGTTTGGCTAGCTGTATTGATTTGGGTTAATAAACTCCTGGCTAACTAATCCACCAGTGTGCTCTAATCGGACAATAATAAGCACAAAATTTCATGGAAATTAGACATTTATTACTTAACACGAAAGACCGTGTACCATTCATGACTAATAATACATTTCATAAAATAAACATATTTTAGTATTTATGAAATAGAGAAGCTGTACAAATCGTGTCAGATAGGAGGAGCAGCCTCAGCACCTCAAAAGTGCAATAGCTGGTATTTTTAAATGCTAACCTAAGAAACAAATTCCATAATATGTATATAGTTATTCATTTCCCTACAATACTTCTATATTGACTATAGACGTGTTATTCTTAGTTTTCAGGTGCACATGTTGCTTGTTTACTGCAATTGGTGTTTTAATATTTAATTTTTAGCTTAAATGCTCAGCAATTTGCACATTTTGCATTTTTCTTCCATTTGCTGTTGTTCTTATATTTAACATATTTGTTATGCTAAATGTAATTTGCACATATTGCATATGCATTATTTTAGAAATTTATTCTTGGCCAACTTCAGATTTGCACAGTTAGCTGTTTTTCTCCATTTGGTTACTGTTTTTATATTTAACATTTTATTTTTGGCTATAAGCAATTAGTACATTCCGCATTTTTGTTCCATATGTTGTCATGTGTGCTTACATTTTGTATGATTCCTTTTTGGTGTGTGCTACTTGAAAATACATATCTGCCATTCTGGTAGTCTTGTCTTAATACTTTGTCATTTATGTCGAAGTGCATTCATTCTCGTCACAAGCCACGTATACTTTCTTCTATGAAAAACAAACGTTTCGACTGGCGATTTGGCAATAGTGACTCAAGTGAGTGGCACACCCGGATCAGTTTAGTGAGTGACTTAGAGGGAGCCGAATCGTAAAAAGGAACTGAATATTACAGCTCTACTACAAACTGAGGTCTGGCTGAAGATAACAGCAATTTCGGGACTGCAACCAACCAGTTTACAAATAATTTCTAACCCTCTGAAAATTGGCCAATTACTGCATGCACAGCGATAATACTCCAATCTCATAAGTGCACAGCACACTTATCAAATCACAGTACACTATCAGATTAATGCTCTGCACAGTACAATTTACTCAGCTATACAACCTTTTCAGCCCTATATATTCTATTTATTATTATTTTTAAATTTGTTCATTATTCCTACACTTCTACTTTAATGTTTGACGTTTTGTGAGTGCCTTTTTGTGTTGTCTAATCCTGTTATACGTTACATAATACATGATACTAACTGGATAGCCTGAATTAGAATGTTTATGTACAAAATGCAAATAATTTTGGTCCTGTTTAAAACAGGTGTTGTGCCGAATTCTGCATCACTGCCGTAAAATGCACTCCCATGTCGGGGGAAAACACATAGTTCCTTCAATGTAAATATGCGACAGAAATATTAAATTGCGTTTGAATATTTAGTAGACGTTTATTATCGTTTCACTTCACGAAGGCTTCATTTAACCCATACAAAGCTGATAAACTGTTACATGTAGCTAGACAACGAGCCCCGAACCAGAACATAGGTCATTTATTTGTCTCGTCAATAGTTTACTAGTTTCTGATTTAAGGCCATGCACCGCAGTGCTCCGTAGTAGGTTAGGAGGAATTTGTCTTGTCTTTCCTGCGTACATTTCCTCACCTCGATGCTTTCTGTGTCACTGATAGGACAAGCGATTATGCGATTCAGAATAGCTCCGTTAACGCATTTAAAAGTCAATGAGCTGTAATACGCAGCAAAAAGCTTGTTGCTGACCACCGCGGCAAAGTCAAGTCCGCCTGCCTGACATCCATGATCTTGCCGACGCGAGTGTACGCAAGGGCATAATTTCGGATTGACCATTTGAAGTGTCCACTCATTTAAATCGGTCCAGGGAGTTGTATTGGCTGGTTTAGATTATTGGTGGGTTACACCCATGAGTGTACGGCAGATATGAGAAATAACTTAATCTGCTCGAGACGCAGCACAGCTATGTCAGCGGGACATGGTGTCTCGAGCCCGCAGTGGCGGGATGAGCGAGAGATTCCTAGCTGTTCTCGCGCCTTGACTTTTTCTCCTCAGAGAGGTACGTAAGTGTGCTTCTAATATATCTGAATATAATTATTGAGCACTTACACGTAAATATATAGATAAAGGTGTCAAAAGCGCTGAACGCTGTATTAGTTTATGATTTCGACTAGCTAATTAAATTATGCAGGCTTGGGAACGAAAGCTTAAATTGATTAATTGACGTATAACGATCGATAATCAGGTAATCTCGGAGACTGGTAAAGTTATCGTTTTAAACTAGCGACCTGGCAGCTAGAAAACTACACTTCTGATTGCTGCTAATCGGGATATTATATGTCAGGCTGTCACTGACTAATCTTTACTACAGAAAACACGAACAAAAAGGCTGAGACAAATGAGAAAGCAGTAGCCAGTAAGGTTAAGTACAATAAGACACGCCTCCTTGACTTGATAGTAAAGATCGAACCGAAATGTGGAAACATGTTACTGGTTAAATTAATACCTGCCTTTTTCTTAACCCAGAAATTCATTATTTGTGAACAAATGTAACGCTACTGGCAGCATGGTGAATAATGATTAAGGGAAAAGTTCGTTTCTATTCTGAGATCCTTTTCGGTTGCTACCTGGATTGTGGTGCCATCTGCCGTTGCTGTATGTCGCAGCCGCTGCTCCATCTTCTCTGTCTCTTCCTGCTTGCAGAAGTGGAGAAGTAGAGCAGGTTAGGCAGAGGCCTCTGCCAGATGTACTTGGGAAATGTTTTACACGCAGCTTTTCACTGTGAAACGTGGGCCTCTGGCCAGGATTTGGTTGGCAGCACACTGGGAGAAGAAGATCACGAAAATGCACGTCTTTGAGTGCAACCTGGAGGCGACTGTGGAAGACATCATTTCCCCTGAGGTTGCTGTTGGCCATAAATAGCCAATTAACTAGAGAAAAGATATGTTATACCACCATAACATTCTTTATTTCTTTATTTGTGTTGTTGGTAATAACAGTTGGGTATTAGCTATAATTTCATTAATCTTTTTGTGACATTTTGTATTATTTTGACAGGTTATAATTGGCCTCAGGATATCTAGTCACCTACTTCTGGGGGTGGTACGGATATACTTCCGGAAGGCAAAGTACCTCCTATCTGACTGCACAGATGCTGTCGTGAAAATCAAAGTGGCCTTTCGTCCAGGTTTTATATCTTATCTGGTGGAAGTGAACTTAATAAATGCATTACTTGTAGCAAAATATAAAACTTTTTGATATAACAATGTGGTTAAAAAATGTCTAATTACATTTGGTTATTAGATGTTTTCTCTGGGATTGTTCAAATCATGTTTCAAATGGCTATATACTTCACTGAAGCATTTCTGATTAATTACTGTTTTTAAAGATATGGCCTTTTCCTTTATGTGAGGTGTACATGAAAACATCTCTTCCAAACTGGATATGGCACATGTAGGTTGGAAAGTACTTTCAAAACCTATGGAGTCCTACTGTGCTTGAAACATATTTCTTTTCTGAGCTTACATTTTGCAGGGGGGTATTTTTTTATTTGTGTACTTTATATTGACATATTGAAATGTAATCAAAGCTGAAGAGCTCGCAGTCATTAGAAACCCCTCAGAATCATTGAATGTCATTTTACATGAATGATGTTCCCATCCACATCACAGGGCAGACAGATTTACCCAGTGAGAGTCTAGAAGCTTCATTTAAAGCCATAACCTTGCCAGAGGATTTCACCGATTTTGAGTTACAGCTGCCCAATATCAGGTGCTCACTCTTCACATATTCTGCATACTTCACACACCTTATGATCTTGTTTAATATATTCCATACATTTCACCTTAATACTTTAAGACACTCCTGCGGGAATCAGCTAAATTATTAGTTATTGTTCAGTTGCTCTGTAGATCTGTCCATCTTCCAAGCTTTTATCTAGTACAGGGTTCTCTGGGGAGTTTGGAGTCATAGCCCAAGAGGCATAGGGCATGAGAATGCATAGAATGCCTATCTATTAAAGGGCACATACATTCACACACACTATGCGTGAATTCAGAAACACTAGTCGACCTACCTGGATGCATTTGGGATGGAAGAAAACCAGTATATCCAGAGTAAAGCTGCCCAACACAGAATGTTTCTATCTAAAATGGCTTGATTTTTCATTTTAAGTCATGCAACCAGTATCTATGTCACAAGGTTTCCTGGGCCTTTCTGGTACATATTATTTCAACTGTAACAGGATTCTAAGCTTGAATAACATGGAGGGATCGCTTGTGGTGTTTGCTTTTGTCCTCTTAGAAAGCGAGAGCAGCTTATTTGTCCCACTTCTATCAGTGATATAGACTTTGCAGATCATTTCACACTCAACCAGTGCAAGACAGAGGACATTACCCTGAAAGAGGACTATGGAAGTAGCTTCCATGTATTGCAGTCTGATTTTGGTAAGAAACAGGATTGTTAAGTAAGAGCTATTTAATTTGGTATGCTTTTTACTTTTAGTTTTAATAATAGTCTTTTCCCATGATTTCAAATGTATTAATTAGATTATATTGATGGCTTATATTGCTTGACCCACCTATTTTTTCTCACTTAGAATCTGTGTTTGTTTTGTATTTCACTGCTGGGCAGAGGATGAGGTTAATCTTCAGGAAGGCAGCATACTTGATGGAAGTTTCCACAGCTTGGCTCCCAGATGTGATGGCTTTGGGGATGAGGACACTGACTTCACCCTTCTAGGTAGCTGTCATTCTAATGAGAAATGTTTTCTTTACATTTATCGTCTTTATGTGAAGGAAAGCTTCCCTACAGTCCTAAAGTCCGAATTACCTAAGAGATCACTCTTGTTGTGTTCTTTTTTTAATTTGGGGGTCCCTGGTTTAAGGAAGGTTGAAAACTGTGATTTTGTTTTAGAAAGATCCTGACCTGTTTTGGGTTGTTGTTATTCCTGTAGATTTGTTGGAGAATTCAAATGAGGATGCCATGCCCATGGATGTTTTCCCAGTTGGCTTCAACAATGAGGTTCCAGCAGCTCCACCTCCGACTGCTGAGCCAAAAGAAGGTTAAATTTATACACAAACCAAAAAAAAAATGAGTATATATTTTTGCGAGGGAAATTCAAGTGAGTTGTACAGATAAGGTGCATTATTAAAGGATACAGCTGAATGGGAGATGTGACAGCATCCCAGAAGCTGTTTTTCTTTTTACATTCTTCTCAACTCCTGGGCTTTGCTGCCCTGTGCGCTCCTTGCATAACACATACTTATACACACACTGTCCTGCACTCACTGCACAAAGCCTTCTTTAAAAAGCTCCTAAGGTTCTCCTTTTAGCCTTGCGTAGCCTCTGCTGAAGGTAAAATTTGCACACGTTACCTTTTATTAATTGGCAGGTACAAGAACCCAGCTGGCTCAGGAATAAATGAGCCAGAGGAAAACAGGAAAAGACATGCAGTGTGTCACGCCCAGCTCCGTCCGATCTTCCTGTGTGCCACGCCCACCTTGTTACCTCATGTTAATTCGTGATTGTCATCACCTGTTTCCTGTTTCTCTTCACTTGTCCTGTGTATTTAGTCCGCGTCTGAGTTAGTCTTGTAGATCAGTCATTGATGTTAGTAGTGTTTGTTCCTCTTGCGCTACCCGAATAAACCCCTGCATTGATGGCTGGACCTCCCTGCTTGCCTGCTCACCGTATATGACACAGTGTCTGTGGAGTATTCTTTATTTAGAATAGAACCCATTTAAACCTGTGAAGTGTAAAACAGGACATTTATGCTAAAGATGTTATTATGGGACTGTGTCTTTTAGCACAACAGGGTTGATGCTGAAACATACAGTCTATTGCAATTTACAATAAAGCAATTAAGAAAGAGAAATATTCATGTCGCTCTAGTTCCAATTCCACTGTGTCTTACCGAAACGGTTGTCTGTGCAACGGTAGCAGCAGAGCACCAGGAGACTGGATCTGAGGCTGCCGAAGACCATGCTGCTGTCAGCGAGACCATTCTGCTGGAGAACGAGGAGGAGGCGTTTGCACTTGAGCCAGTGTCAGTCCTCTGTGAGTGTGTCTCCGCAGGCAGAAAAGTCAGGATACCATCCCAGGTTTCCTGCTCACTCCCTTTATTATTAATGAAAGCTATTATTTTGTCATAAAAAAGGCTAAGTATAGTAGGGAGTCCATCTTTGGTGGCTTGTGGTTAAACTGACATACAGCCTAGCACCTGTCTTTGAGCTGGCTGGCTTGTACCCCTGGCTTTAGCTATCGCACCATTTAATATCTGGCCTGCTCTGCCTATAGCCTCAACAGAGAGGAAAAGGGGGAAAGCCAAAAGACGCCTGCTGGTGGATTCTGTGAAGGAGCTCTCCAACGAGGCGATTCGCGGCCAGATCGGAGACTGCGCCGACCTCCTGGTGCCATTGAACATAGCGCCACCCACACATCAGCTCATGGAGTGGAAGATGACCGGAGGGGTGCACAGACTGTTCCGGCATCTCTGTGTGCCTGTTATACACCCACAGCTCCAACAGGTAACAGTCAGCTGCCATTAAGATGTTTACTTAAAGTAATTCATTTCTGGGTTATTGTCTTATCTATTCACACTTGTGACCAGAACCTTTTTCCAATCAACAGAAAATAAATAAATCCTTTGCAAATGTATAAAGGATTTGTTCACCTGTTTACCCTAAATAAATGCATGCTCTATGCATTATGCACATTCTTACACACAGTAGCCACTTTATTAGGTACCTCTTATTCACCCAAATAACCAATTCTTCCAAATAGCAAATCATATGGCGGCAATGAATACATACAGCATACAGGACTATTGATATAATTATCCATCTGATGCGATGGTTCTAGCATCTCAGAAATAGCTACCCTTCTGGGATTTTCATGTACTGCGGTGTTTACGGTTTAAATAAAACTGTGCGGTAAACAAAAAAACATCCAGTCAGCAGCAGGTAAGTGGGTGAATACATATTGTTATTGAGAGCAGTCAGAGGATAATGGTCAGCTAACAGGAAGACCACAGGTGCAAAAACAACAGCTCAGTAAAACAGTGGTGCACAAAAAGGCATCTTGAGTGCACCTGCCAGCCCTTGAAGTGGTACTGTTTTGGCGTGCCTAATAAAGTGTCCACTGAGTGTACATATTACATGAGTTACTTTTGTTTAATAAAAAGTAGTCTGTAGTGGTGCAGTGTGTCATGGTAGAGCAGCCTTGCCTGTTTTGACAGCTATTTCCCAGAAATATGATGTCAGCAGAATGGTGGAAAAGCCAGAGAGACGGGGAGCAAGACTTGGAGGAGATGAGGGACAAGTCAGGTGAGGCATATTTATTGCTTTTTTCTTTTCATTTGCATTGTGTACTATATAAATTAACTGATTTATATCTGTGGTGTACAACCTTTTTTTTTGCACTGAGAGAAAAAAAAAAAGGGAAGTTGCTGAGTCACAATGATATATTTTGCCAACCAGGGAGGAGTCCCCTGGTTGGCAGTTTGGTTAATTTTTGGCCAATCGGGGGGGTTAGAAGTCATGATAGACTGGAAATGTGTCGCCGATCAACCTGTCTTACAGACTTGCATGATTACTTGATTCATAATCCCCCTTTCCTCACGCCTGTGTTTCCCTCAGGAGTTAATGAAAGCATGCTGGGTGCCGAAAACATCGGCCTCCTATCAGGGGTTTTGGATCTGGACTCCTCCAAACATAGTCTTGGTCATCTGCTTATGATCGCCCCTGAAGAGCACAACTCATCTCCATCACACTGCAACAGCATGAATGTAACTGGAAAAAATAACATCATCACTGTATTTTTCTATTTGTCTTTCAATTCGCATAACCACACATTACTTTCTCTTGTCATTTTACTTGATTTTGTCTTTCTGTCACAGGAAGAAAGTAGGACAGTATTCATGTTCCCAGAAATGCTACCTGAGGACTCCCTACTACTTCCAGATATGCCAGACTCAAGTCATACCCAGGTACTGTGCCACATTCCTGTCTGCATCACTCAAGGATTCAACTAGTGACACACACAAGAGCTACATGAATGTTTCTTTACACATAAGCCCTGAATGTTTTTGTTTTTCTTTGTTTAGGATTGGCCAGAGCAGTCCACAGGGAACAGTCAAGATTTTGAGGAGAAGTTGATGAACCACAGGACACATCGTCTACTACACTTCCTCAGAGTAAGGGTGTGAAACGTTATAATCTAGCACTCGTGTAGTTCTTTGGCACATTCCTTTGGTTAGATGAAGCCTTTTAGGGTTTTGGAATCCAATTGTTTGACCTTCTCAGAAAAGTGAATGATTATTGATGACTCTAGAAAGGGGTGCCTGCTGTATTTAAAGGATGGAAGTACATATTCACTTTAGCAGTATTTATAATATAGACACTGTAGATTTTTAACATGAAGTAAGTTAGTCAGAAATATCCTTTTTTTTCTGCAGGATATGTCATGAGACTTTGTTAGAAAATGATCTCAACATAAAACAATCATGATTTACTTTTAACAATACTAGTTTATTGTAGTTTGAAGCAATCTGTATATCTTCTAGTTTTACTGAACTACATATTCAGTTGTGAGTTCAGCAACTTTGGACGACAAATACAAATAATGAAGTTAATTACCAAGAATTACTGGCTACAGAGAAAAAAGTTCACACAGTACTCTATTAACTTGTTTTAAAATAGAGGGTTCCGATCTGCATTTCTAAATTTAGATATTTGATTTAAGTATTACAATTGTGGCAAGCTGATAAGTCACACCTGTCACAATCCTTGCCTTCTTGATACTAAATAAGCTAAGTAAAGCTTGCAGTTCTAAAAGGCATGGTGCATCAGCAGGATTTATGTTGCTTCTGGAGGTACTTCTCCACAAATGTGCAAGCAGTACACAGTTGACTTTTGGTCAAGAAATTATTATTTTAAGAAGAATGGTCTGTTGTAGTTAAATTATTTTCAAAAATAGATCCCATGTCATCTGTTTTCTCTGACAATTTTCTTCTTGTTTCAAGAACAACTTCAATGAGATCCAGCCCTGTTATATACTTAATAGCTGCAAGGCATCTCAAGGTACCTTTGTACCAATACATACCAAAATATATTGTGTTGATATCAGCCAGTGTTTAAATAAAAAGGAAGAAGGGCAACTGGTTCTTAACCTTTCAGAAAATAACCCAGACATCTTGTGGGATAGAGATGTAAATAGAAATTGTGAGTTGGAAATTTAAAGGTAAGGGGTAAGTTAGATTATACAGTAGAAAGGCCAATATTATGTCTGTCCAACTGCTTCCTCCCAATAACTCTATGCCTTAAAGATAAGATGTAGCTTTATTATTCCCCAAGGGGGCATTTTTGTTGCTCAGCTGCATGACAAAAATAACTACCAGCAAAATAATTCCCTCCAGAGAAATAATACATGAATTTAAAAAGTGTATAAAATATTGCAGGTGGTAGAAGTGAGGCATAGAAATATAATAATAATACTAGCCAAAAAATATGCCTTTTCAGTTGGCTGTTTAATAGATTTCAACATTATGTATTTTATATGACTGACATTACATGTACATCTACTGTTACTTAACTTTATATCTAATGTATGCTAGTTAATGCACTTAATGTAATTAGCATAAATAAAACTTCCAGCTTTATAAACAAGCAAAAATAGTAAGATGCTGTGTCGGTTATGCAAATAATCTGTTGCACTTGTATATGGGGGGGAAACTGGGAAAACATGCATTAAAACTGTTAACAGTTACATTACAAATAAAGTTTGTGGATCATTTGCACGAGTAACATAAATCTCACTGATACGCTATTCAGATCCAAGTCAGATCAGTCCAGTCATGTCCTCCTGGGTCTCGTGTGCAAAGGTGTCCTTTTATCGTTGTCAGCAGAATCAGCAGAGTAGTGGCAGTACTGTGTTCAGCCTGCATGAGCTGTGCAAGGGGTGTAACCGCACAATGGCTGCCACCACCTTCTTCTGCCTGCTGGTGCTGAAGAAACGGGGAATGCTGGAGCTGCAGCAGGATACCCCCTATACTGATGTCACTGGCACACTCAGGCCTGCAGAGTAGGAGGCCAGACGCATTGTTCTGATTGCACTTAAACTGTACTTCCACAATGTGTATGTGTTCTTTTTTTGCCACAGTATGCACTGTTGTATTGTTCTAAGAACTTTTTAAAACACATATGACTTCTGTTTGTTTTTTTTATAACCAAAGGCTAGAAGGTTCCTCTACAGATGTTTTATTAAAATAAAATGAATCCTGAGATTTGACTGAAATTGCACTTCTTCTGCAAAAATATCACGTTGATAGTTACCGTTGAGCATGTATAGAAAATTGTTATGTGTGCTCTCTCATGCAATGTCAGGGCATGGTTGACTCCTGGTGACATAGTTTACCTCCAGTCCTGTAATTCTGAAGCTTTGGGCTTCTAATTGTCATTTTAATTGTTGTGATAACTGAGTCCATCCACCTTAGTGATGGTTGTTATCTTCCTCTTCATGGTCATTTCCCACATGTGATGTACCAGTCTGGAACTGAAACTGAACAATATTGACATTTTCTATACTCTGAACAAAAGAGTACAGCTTATTAAACAAAAAAAACACATTATTTCCATATTATTGCAAGTATACAACAAAACCAAAAGAAAACATTTTTACACTAATAGCAAAACTGGAACCATAGTACTTTGTCAGAAACTTTTTCTTACAAATTTGAATATGTTACCTTAATCTATAATTTGTATTCTGTCAGCACTAATGAGAATTCAGTACTTATTTACAATAATGATCACAGACAAAGATGCAAGATCTGGATTGGGAAATTTTGGTGTGTCGATGTAGCTAGAATTATAATTTATAATCTATAACGTTAAATATAATAAACTTGCTGTTACTGACATGATTTACAGTCAGAATTACAGGTTACAAATTAGTTGCAAAACTAACATCGTTGATGTGCCGCGTATTTAACGCATAGCATCTACAATTCCTTAGACAGAACGGAATAGATGTCACTGTCTCTTTAAGAAACGTAATGTTAGGGACGCGTCTGTTTGGTGACACTGCATTCATGTAGGTTTCGAGCTGCATTTTTGTGTCGGAAGCCACCTGTGACGGCGCTTACACAGCTGTCTTCACTGGGCAGAGTCTGCCATATGAGTGGTGTACTCGTTGAACCCTGGAGAAGACAGGTAAAGGTTACTAGGATTTTGTCGGCGCTTTGTGGGTGGCTCATTGGGAAATCGGTGTATGTATACATAAATATCTTCACCTAGCAACTACATACAACACGCGAAAAAATGGGTGGGTAATACAACTCACTGGTACATGCTGTAGCATCGCGGGGTATAGAGCAATGTACTGACAGATTAAATTAGGGTGTCGAGAATGGGCTGTATACAACCGTTTATGGGGAGTGTCTTAGTTTGGTGCGCTGGAACAGAAAGGAAATGGAAAGGAAAATTCCCATCAGATTTTATTGTTTTGTTGCTGTTTTTGTATATATGTATGCTATATGGTATGTTCTTAGTTTTTAAACGAAAATAGCAAAAAGCACCAGCACATATACAGGTTTTATCGCCCGATGTTTCGTGCTGTTCTTGTGAAATTGAGAAGTCCCTTCCTATACTCCTTCATATTTGTCTGATCTGAAGATACGTTATTTTCACGCGTCTGGGAATCCGGAACTGATCGCATTATTTGTGGTATTTGTTGCTGGTCCAGGATTATGGTTGAGTACCCCCGCGTTAAATGAATCGAATAAGCCGAATTGGATCTTGACGAATCTGGCTGGCGAATCGCGCTGGTTTTTTTTCCCGTTATGGCGTGTGCTTTCTTGTGTTACACTTGCATTATAAACTGGCGTTGAGCCTATTTTCAGGATATCTCCTTCTCACAGCAGTCACGCAAATACATCCCATATGATGTAAGTATACCTATTCCAGGTGCTTCAACAGCATTTTGCGGAGATATAGCGATTTCTCCTTTGTCCTCATTTTCAGCCTGTTGTTCCCTGCCACAGTTGTCTCCACTAAAACTTGTTGAAGAATCAGACAAGCATTAGATTGGACACTGCTATTGCTATGAATTATAAAGAAGGCAGTATTTTCTTGGTGTAGTGACTGAAGAAGGAAGGCTTCACTGTAGGTAAGGTTACAGATTACTGAGGTCAGTCCCATTATTCCACTCACCCCCATGTGTATCTAAGCCTGTATTCTACTGTCACTGGTTGCTCATGTCAGGATAACAAGACTACTGTAAGCTGCTTGGATATTTTTGCACTTTTCCTTTTACAATAGTTGGCCATTTTTCACTCCTTAGTCACATGTTTAGAACACTTTATGATATTTCCTGAGCTGTGTGGCTGTCAACAGCTTTTGTTTAGAAGACATGGGTCAGGAACAAAACCTTCAATCCAATTCACTCCTCATTCTTCAGGGGGTTTCTTCTATGTCTGGAAATCACCAAAGCTGCTCCTTTCTGCAAAGGAGGATGTGGATTTGTTGCTGCCAAGAACCAAAAAACAATTTGCTGCCCTTAGATGCAGCATAGGGGCAATCAATACTGATTTACAGATGAATGGGGAGCTAAGCACAAAAAAGGATTCAATACCTTTTCTATTCTCATCCATTACTGTGAAGACCTATTCCGAAGTGCTATGTGTACCAGTATGCAAAATTACATGATGTCAGTCATTTTAAATCAGTAGCTTAAATGAGGCATGATTGAAAACAGATTGATTGGATCTTAGCAGAAGTCCCACGGGCTAATTTGACTTCCAGCACTCCTCCCCCACCCTTTGCCCTTTAAGGCTTTGATGGAGGGAGCAGGAAGACTACCTGGCATGATCCATCCCACTGGGCATAGCTTGGCTACCAAATAGAGAGGCAGCTGCTCTACCCTCCAGGTTTCCCAACGTGACAACGTGAAAATTACAGAAACTCCAGGGTCATGTCTAGGAGAAAAGAGGAAGGCTGCAGATCATGCCTTGGATTTTGAGAAAACACACTGATGCATCTCTGAAATGAGACCTAGCTTTAGCCCGTGAGCTTCTCTTCTTTCGTTGGCACTTGGTTGAGGGAAGCTCTTGCTACTCACACATTGCCATAATGGGGTTATTAAATGGTATATGAATCAGCTTATTAACACTCAATAAAACATCCCTGACAACACTGGAAGAAGTACGTGGTAGTAGGATAGGCTGGATAATTCCACTCCTTTTCTGATTAGTGTTTTGTGTGATGACAGAATTGTCTTTAATTTATTCCATAGCTTTCCAGCAGCCTTCTGAAAATCTTTGGCGCTGTGTCAGACAGTGGTCTGTTTTCTTATGGCATTCATCTCGATTTTTTTTTAGATATTTCTCACCTATGATTCACTGAACTCTAGGGGAAAGCTCCAGGAACAAATCCAATAGTTCCTTCACAATTCCCAGTTTTATATAATATCCCTTGTGTACCCATTTTAATAAATATTCAGTTTACTTTAGTTTATGTAGCCCCCTTCAAGATGGTATGTTGGTGCAATGCCTTGCACTGTTGCTGCACATCTCTGGAGAGCAGGGTTCCCACCCCAAGTCTGCATGCTCTCCCTGTGTTGTCTTGGGGTTTCCTTTGGATTCCTTGGTTTCCCCCCACAGTCCTAAAACATGGTGAATAGGAGTTACCAAATTGAATGGAGTGTGTGCCCTGCGATGGGCTGGCACCCCATCACGGGATATTTTCTGCCTTGCACCTGTAGCTTCCAGGATAGGCTCTGGACTCTTGAAAACCTTCAAAGAACAAGCAAGTATGGCCAATGGATTGATAATGCCTTTCACAACACTGTTACCCCAAGGCACTTGACAAGAGTGTGGCAATACATTACTACATCATCTGTACAAAATATTATGTCCTTAGGTTCTGATTCCTCTTCTTGTCTTATAAGTTTTGACTGTTTCAGGTTGGTAGAGTTGGCCTTCTCTCCCATGGAAGGCTATATGATTTCAATGCGCCCAAATCGTGGGTCGCTGTCTCCTCAGCCACCGGAGCACCACTACCGGTTAGCGTCTCTCTGCACCCTGCTCACACCTTCGATTGTCCTCACACCTCTTCACACCAACGTCCACCATCCTCAGCTTTAGTCCTCCATGCTTGTTCTTCTGAGTCATTGCCATCATCTTACCTACACGTTCCAGCTTGCCTATGTTTCTTAGGCACTGTGTAATACCCTACTTCAGACTTTTAGTTTTGTAGATATGACTGTTAACTTTGTTGTGGGTGGGATAGAGGGGAAAGTTGTCTTCAGTTCTGCGGGTACCGCTGGTCTTGTCACGTGTCACAAGTTTGTTGATGTCTTTGCACTAGACGGTCACCAGGAACAGTCAACACAAGAGACACTTATGCAAACTCCACACTCAGCAGTAGCAGCAATTCCTGCAAGGGCAGTGATGCCAGCCCTACATCTGCCACATACCCAAGCACACCCAGGTAAGGTATATTAAGGTATATGTAACTATGAGGCCATAACATAGCACTGAGCATTCTAAAAAGAGCCTTAGATACAGGCCACACATATAAATAAAGGTAAAAAAATCCCACACTCATGATGGAAATGTCACACTATCTAGTTCTTGTGAATTGCAGTAGGATGCAGATATTAGAGGAAGAAAAAAACACTACTGGCTGGTATAAGAAGTATAAGTCTGACTTATACATATAGGTTTTCGGTATAGAGGACTATGTCAACATTCTTACCCAGTAGCTACAAATCCTTGTTAAAATGGCAGGTTTTTATGATGCAAAAAAATGAGACCACGATAAATCTGACTATTTTTCATCTTGTATTTTCATCAATTTTGAAGGGACTTGCAGTAACGTCACTGTTGTACTCTGTGTTCTTGACTTCTTGCTGACTGTCTTCACTGTCTTCCATGGTATATCTAATGCTGTGTACATTTTTTGGACCCTTCTCCTGACTGATAACTTTAAACAGTGAGATCTCCTTATTAACATTTTGAAATGATTTATCGTGCTCTAATTTTTTGCATTAGAAAAACCTGGCATTTTAACAGGGGTGTATACCTGTTATAGCCATTGAATTTACATAGCAAATGTTTACCCTAACCCTCACTCCCTATCTAACTCCAAGGCGTCATGGGAAGTACAACTCATCCTGTAGTGACAACCACGGCATCCACCCCCCTGCCCCAGAGCAGTACCTCACTCCCCTGCAGCAAAAGGAAGTCTGCATCCGACACCTGCGGGCGCGGCTCCGGGAGAACGTGGAAAAGCTCCAGGACAGGTGAGAGCATGCGCTGGGGTCATACTTTGGGGTCATGCGCTGGGGTCATGCGCTGGGGTCATACTTTAAACTGCGAAACTAATTAATGGACTAATAAGTATAAACCCAAACGACACGGACATGTCTAGGTAAGTGTGCTTTGAGCATTAAACTATGGCGGACAATGCAAACCGTGTAACTTTCATATGTGTTTTTGCACATATTTATTATTAATTGCACTGTGTCTATTCACTGCCAGGAACTGTCAACAAGACAGCTGGGCTATTGAGCATGAAGTGCAGACACAAACATTGAAATATTAGAATTAAAGAAATCTGGAAAAACCAAAGGGCATTGCTTGCTTTTGTCGAAAGATATTACGGCCAGAAAACTGAATATAAAGCTCCCCGCGGTTTGAGTTACGGTTTAATCCCGAGCTCACTCACAGGTATACCTCCCTGGGATATGCAGGTCTGTACCGAAATATTCCAGAAAGCAGATTTGAGTTTAAACCTTAACTCCAAACGGCCGTAAAGTTGGCTTTATTACAGTCGGAAAACTGCATATATTTTCCTTTGTTTATAATATAGTCCAGTGTTTGTATGTGCACTTCATGTTTAATAGCCCAGCTGTGTTGCTTAAAGTCACTGCCAGTGAATGGATATAGTGTAATTATTAATAAACGTGTATTAAAACACATAATATTGAGTATTTGATGTGTGCACATGGTGTCCCCCATATTTTTATGCTTAAAGCTCATCTATCCATGCTTTCACATTGCAGCAAATAGCAAGTGGGTAAGTGCAGTGGGATCACAAAAGTATTTCAAAAAATATTTCCCCACCCTGACCTTTAAGGAGTTCCATAGATGGCAAACAACACAATTATAATAGATGGTCGAATGCACTTACAGGTTGCAGTGACACTTTAAAATTTGAATGGGCTAATTATAGTTTGAACGTGAATCTTTCACATCATGTTCAAACAAATGTTCCAATATCGGTTGAAAACTGGCAACCCTATAAGCCGCAGTCTCAAGATCACCCTGTAAGGTGATAGACATTGTTCCCAGTTAAGTAGTTCATTTAGACTGAAAGCTATTTCTTTTGATACTTTTAAATACATTTCAAAATGACAATATGTACCCATGGATGATTGCATCCCATCCAGGCGTGTTCCCCTGACTTGTGCTTCCTGGGATCAGCTCCAAGCTCACTGTGACCCCTCGTTGGATAAGCGATCTTGAAGAAAGGATGGATGGATTCATTTATTTACCATTTTCATAGTATTCAGCTAAGGCAGATCCCTCCCACTCATCCAGAGCATAATTATGTTTCCATGGTTATATTGCCATGGTTACAGTCCTGTTGAACAATAATTCAGATTTCATAACTTTCGATTCATAATATTCATTATGGCGACTGGCTTAAGGAAAACTAAAATGCGCTCCTGAAGTAATTTTGTATGAAAAGTGAAATTCTTTGTAACATTCCAAACCAAAAATTATTGAAACAGAGATTTGGCTGTAAATTATGCATGAAGTAATCTGCTGCCCACAGCTTAGTCTAACCAAGGCTACTGCAGCACCATGAATTACCATTAAATCAACGAGTGATGATGATTAGCTAACCACATGAGAAAAAACAAATTACTGATAAATGACTGTGAATTTTGGACTTATCTTACCCAACAGCTGGATGTTTTATTCGATAATTTCAAATGTCTCTTTCCTGGTGTTTCCCGGCATCTGGAATCATAGCCGCTCAGTCTCGTCTGGCTCCTAAACCACTGCGCCCCCTACTGTCCCTCCCTAATAGAGATGCCGAGGTGGAGGAGCTCCGGGTGCAGCTGTGGCGGATGCAGGAGGACTGGGTGGAGGAGGAGTGCCACCGCGTGGAGGTGCAGCTGGCGCTGAAGGAGGCGCGCAGGGAGATCCAGCAGCTGCAGCGGGTTGTGGAGGCGGTGAGCTGCCAGCTGGGCGTGCCGGCGGGTGTGGACGAGGGTGTGGCCATGGGAGAGGGCACCGGGACAGCCGTGCGTCGCGGCTTCCGAGACATCAGCGCCCAGAACCGCAAGCTGGAGTCACTGCTGCTCGGCATGGAGCTGAGCCAGGAGGCGCGTTCCCACGGCAGCTCGCCGGCCCGCTCGCTCACCCGCAGCTCCACCTACACCAAGCTGAGCTGCGAGGCGCTGCCAGACCGGGATGGGCTGTCGGGCGAGGAGACCCTGGATAGCGGCTTCGTGGGCGAGGGCAGCCGCGCGGACCTGGAGACCCTCCTGGCTGAGGCAGACCCCGAGTCGCCTCTGCGGCCGCTGCCTCCGATCCCGCTGTGTGAGCAGGCCGTGCAGACGGACGCCATGCTGCAGAGCCCCAGCCCCGTCAGCGAGGGCGACCACATGGCCGACATGGCTGGCATCCCCCGCCCCATGCAGCTTCCATGCCCTGAGAACGCCATCCAGCTCGAAACGCAGCAGCCCGAAAGTGAGCCGCGTCCGCAGGAGGTCACGACTGTGAAGGTAGTGGAAGATGAGGAGGAGGAAGAAGCCATGGGGACGGCAAGACGTGCCCCGAATAGCTACTGGGGCCGGCACTTCTTGGTGGACCTGTTGGCGGTAGGCATTCCCATAGTGCCAGCTATGGCTTGGCTGTGCCGCGGCCCCCGCAGAATGGGACATCCCGTCTGCAACATTGGCTCGCTGCTGCGCGGCTGCTGCGCCCTGGCCATGCACTCACTGCGCCGGGTGGGCGGGGCTGGGGGCGGAGCTCGGGGCAGGGTAACACAGATTTAAAGGGAAAGCAGCCCCCATACAGTTTTCTGTGCAAATTTGTGCCTCATAAGAGTAAGATATTAAATGAAAGAATCTGTTTGGTATAACCTACATGTGAGGTATATTTCTAGGGTTTATTTCAGTTTATCTGAAGCTGCCCCATGAACTCTTCACCCATTAAACATTTTCTCATCTCACGGTGACTGGTAGTTTTTAGCCATCCCTCATTTCCAGTTGAACGGTAATTATGTAATTAGCACACTGGTAATCCATGTCTCTAGACCCTGAATAGTCTGTCCTGTAGACACAAGGCACAGTGCAGTCTGCAGCTGCCGTTGCATGATTGGGTGGGATGATAACGGACTCGTTGCATCTCTGTCACCCAGCAGCGTTTCACTGCATGGTTCAACAAAACCTTTTAGCACAAGTGCCACAGCGTGTCACGATTTGCTATTTGTGGTGTTTAAGGGCATTGTCTAATAAAAGAAAGTGTTGCTTTTCAGTGCCTATTAATGACAGATATTTTGTGTATTTTTTCATCACGTTGATTAGAATAGAGTAAAAGAAGCACACCTAATGAGGCGGCTGACAATATTAGTAAGCCAGTTAAGATTTCTGCCTGTTTGGTTCGATAACACAGGACTAATGTGTTTCTGTGGCTGGTCACAGACTTTTGTTATTGGCCCTGATGTATAAATATCCTGAATAATATTGGCCAAAACATTTTTTTCATCTGTATATAAAACCAAACTGTAACAGAGTTGAAAAGACCAAATATTGTATAATACGCAGGAATGTAAAAATGTTAATGTTATTATTTGATTGCACTATATCATAGTTCTGCTTAAGGTGAAGTTGTAACATCGCAAAACCTCCGAAGAGGAACTATTTTTATCCCCTGTGTTGCGTGAAAACTAGCTATATAAATTGTTGAATGTAATGCAAATATGGAAATACGATGATGTGTAATAAATGGGTGTAAATACCAGCAAGCTTAAATCCTGCACATCCCACCCTCCTGTGAGTGACGCTGTTGGTTTGAATACGTGCCGAGGTTAGGCGTCCGCTGCTGCTTCATGCAGATACCCCACGCTGACGTGTGTTGTGTTGGCACAGGTTGTCGTGTTCGTACTGTGCGCTTTGTCATCCAAAGACTATTTCTGCATGGCAAAAATATGGCAGCAAGGATGTAAATATCTGAATGAATGAATGAATGAATAAAGCATTTCAAATGCTGTTTCCCTTCTTTGTGTGTGTGTGATTATTATACTTTTCTATTTCACAGAAACTTTCATCCAGTGCAGTTTAATATGGTTTGCACTGCTTACCTTGGTAAAATCTAAGTTTGGGTTGGAATTTTCATTCATGTTCTCATGAATATGACCTGTACCCTGCATAGCTAGGCCTTTGTGTGTGCTGTCATGTCATCCTCACAATAGCTAACTGTTAAATCCTTGTCAAGGCATGTGAGGTAGACAAACTCTCTGTTTTGGAAAACTTCACATTGGTACATGAAGTACAATAAGACTGCTAATATCAAATATCAAAATGCATTATACAGACCATGTTGTTAAAGAGAGGAGAGGTGTTGAACATTAATACCTATGGGTAGCAACGTAGAAGGTCACTATAAGACCAATTTGTGTTTGTGTTAACCAGGGCATGGGGTAGGTTTATTGTCCAAAGATAGATCTGTGAAATCTAATATACAAATACTCAATTAATACTGTCCTTCTCCTCATGATGCATCTATTATTCAGAGATACAAGGACCAGCTGGCTTTAACCCACTTTACATCACGACCCTCAAAATATCTGTGCATATATACATATATTAGGCATCAACCCAAAATGTCTGACCGTAATATGCACAATAGTTTAAAAATAATTTTAGTGACATCCTACTGTGTATATTAAGTCATCATTTTTTATATTTTTCCCACAAATGACTGAAAAGATAAAATCCTTCTACTTCGATACGTTAAATGATATATATGTATTTTTGTGATTTTAATCCTTTTGGAGGCAGGGGCGCTGCCAGAGTTTTAGGGCACCGGGTCATGGAGGGGGGCCTGGAACTGGTGCCTCAGTGTCTGGTGCCACACTGTCTCACACCTCCAGCACTGGGAGGTCCCACCCCTGCTCTGTGCGTGAAATTTGCATGTTCTTCCTGTGCTGCAGCAGTTTCTTCCTGCAGACCAAAGACATGCAGTTAGGCTAGCAGGGGTCTCTAACATGTGACTTTTTTCCCTTCCCCTTTTATCTCTTCTCAATACCTGGTCCCTCACCTTCCTATTTGATGTTTGAGGGTATGATAATGGAAGGGGTGGGTGTGGGGAGTGACAGATTTAAGGGTTTTGGAGAACTGAATAGATTAGGCATGGTTAGCAGTTAGCATCTGGAGCTAATGCTGTTACATTGTACTTCTTTGTGTACTATATGAATGTGCCCGTGTAAAAACCCAAGAAAGATTTTTTATTTAAAAAAAAAAAAAAAAGAATAGATATGGTGCAGTGCGGGTAGCATGGTGGTTCAGTGGTTAGCACTATTGCCTCTCACCTCTGGGACCCGAGTTCCGGTCTCTGCCTGGGTTTCATGTGTGTGGAGTTTGCATGTTCTCCCTGTGTCGTCGTGGGGTTTCCTCCAGGTACTCCGGTTGTCCCCCACAGTCCAAAACCATGCGGAGGCTGATTGGAGTTGCCAAATTGCCCGTAGGTGTGCATGTGTGAGTGTGCCCTGTGATGGGCTGGCCCCCCATCCAGGGTTGTTCCTTGCCTTGTGCCTGTTGCTTCCGGGATAGGCTCCGAACCCCCCGTGACCCAGTAGGATAAGCAGTTTGGAAAATGGATGGATGGTGCAGTGCAGCTTTCATCAAAATATAACCAGCCCCTAATGGCCAACCAAATCTAAATTTTCTGATGATGCCATGAAAACCTTGCTTTTCAATAAAGGGCAAAAAAGGAGAATCATAATTCACACAAAAATGCTAATGGATCATACATACTGTTGCGTATGATAAAGCAAGGAAAACAGGGTTGATCAAATTTGAAAGAGCAACCATAACAAAAAAAGATTCAGGGATAATAATTCAGGTATAATCGTTATTAATTCATCAGGAACTTTCAAGACTGACACACCCCAGTGATGGCTGCGGCTGTTTATAGACACCATTAAACCACAAGGTGGCAGACAAGACACGAGAACTGTCAAAAAATTACCAGGTCATATATTTGTATATTTAAGTTGAATGATAAAAGTTATGATTTGCTCTGAAATGTTGAACAATATGGTATAAATTACGTAAGAAACGAGCATACTGCTTTAAAAAAAATAACGTACATATACAAGAATAACTGGAATTTTTTATAATAAAAACTACTGTATTTAATTGTGGTAAATAAACACATATCCTATGTTGGGATATATGTTGATGACCATGTAGGAACTTTGTGTACGAGGAAAGGTTTGCTAGCATTGTATAACACAGAAATGGCTTTAACATTCATGATTAGTAGTTTTTTTTAAAAAAAATAACCCAAGACATAACCACAATAGTAAAGCTACCCAGCATCCCAATGAAAAGTCTTACAGTGAACAAAAGTCTAAACATAAAGGTAAACTAACCCTAACTAGGAACTCAAACCCAAATCTTAGTCCTAACCATTAAGGCAAGCCGAGCCATGACCCCAGGTCTCCGAATCTTTTCACATTTTGCATTTGGATTTACGATCTGTTCAATTTAAATTGGTAGTACTAAAAACTCAATTATGGATATCTGGACCTGTAATTCTTATTAGTCAACATGTAATTACATAGTTACAATATGACTTATTACTAGTAAAAATTGAAATTAGGATATGTGACGCAAAATACGGTGTAAATCAATGGGAATACGTAACAATTAATAACGGAATTACAGAGCTCCACAATGAATTCTTACCAGTAAAAAGAATGTTATTTTTACCAGAAAGAATTAAGTTTTGATGAGCAAAGGCTGGTTTATACTTCTCCAGACAGACGCGACATTCGCGTATCCACTTTGCGGAGACGTTTATACTTCTACGGTGAAGCCGCGTACTTTGCACATGCGCACAACGTTTACAATGTATATTTTTCTTAATAATAATAGAAATTATTCTTCTGATATTCCCTGCACACATACCACAGCAGTGAAGTTTATTTCTGTTTCTCTTTTACAAATTAAGAGAGCCAGGTCACAGTGTTGCCAACATTGGTCAGCTAGCTGGGGTGAGATTTTCAATGCGGAGATTTTCAAAGTCTACACACAGATACACACGCATTTACATGTATGTAACAGTTTTATTTCCTTGTAAATAGCCTGTAAGGTCTGCAAACTACCCCAATCCTCGTTAAAACATGTTGGTATTTTAAGTGGACGCTAGCAAATCGATCTTGCGTATCGCAGACAGATTTGGAGTACAGCAAGCGTTCGTCCGCTGAGGCGCATAATGACGTCAAACGCGTCGAAAACGTTCGAGCAGACACGTCCGGTAGCTTTAAGCCTTATACTAATAAAAGACAATTTTGACTTGTCACAATATTGTTTTATCCTATCCCTAGTTCTGGTCATAACACCAACCCAAAACCTGATTCTACAATTTATAGCAACCGTAGCCATAACCCTAGTTCTAACCCTAATTCCGTGTTCCATGTGGGAGTATTTAAGGTAGGGAAACCAGCTTAGTTTAGTTACATATCTGCAGCTCAGATGGCCAGCATTGCCAGTAAACTGGAACCAAAATGGTCTATCACCTCCCAGAATAACTAGTGGTCCAAGGTCTTGGGCGTGGAAACTCGTCGACCTGCAGGAAACTAGCTAGTGGTAGGCAGGGTTGGGTAATAATACATTACGCTTACCCCACTACACTTACTTGAGTAACTTTTTGGGTAAAAAAGTTCTTCAACTAGTTTAAAAGTGAATTCTTTACCCTCTAACTCAAGTGAACCTGTAAAAATAAATGCGTCGTTTAACCCCATTACATATGGCTACTGCAGTCACCTCGCTTTCTCCCGCATCTCTCACGTTTTGATGTTACTAACTTTGAATTTAGATTTTATTTGGGCACTGGCTGATCGCTATCTATCCCCTCAGTGCCGTGGCCTTTCTATGTATGATACCGCTTCTCTTCAGGGAAGTGATAAACAAAGTAAGGCGAAAACTATCAATTCAAAAATATTTTCGTAAACTTAATAAAATATTCTTCAGTAAATGAAAGGCTGAAAATAAAACTAGCAGCAGAGATTGAAAAACGACCTAATAAAGGTAAATAAGTTTTAAAAAAATAAAAATTCGTATTCAAGAAAGAAAAAGAATTTGGAAAAAAAAAAAACAGTACAGCTCTGCATGTCATCAGCCAATCAAATTTCAGTTCGCAGATTTTACAACCTGCCCACACTCTTTTTCCACAAGTCGGCGTCCTAATAGAAAATAGGCATTAGGGATGAGCAATACCCCCGAGATTCCTCTCGTTCCAGTATTCACTGCCTCATGTTGCCCAAAAATCGGGGTCATCTGGTGATAACTGATAATACGCTGGCAGACTGATCTATTTTCCTACTGTTTGGCCCCTTTCACCTCACTCCCCCATTGTCAGCCCAGTCCAGTAGTATGTCCTGCTCCCTATAATAGTAAACATTTAACTTACCAGGTAATATTTAAAATTCTAATGTTAGAATTGATTCTCAAAATGAAAACATTTAGATAAAAAGAATCGCTAGTTCAATATCCCTAGTCAGTATGGCTGTTAACACAAAATCCACAATCTTAAACACAAAAATACTATAACCCTGCTTCCCTTTGCACATTGTATTTATCAAAGACGTGTAAGGTTTTTTTATTCACATATTTCATGGTTTATTGAGTGGTAGAGCGTATTTTACTTTTAGATGCTGTTTTTTGATATGCCGTGCTATTGATTGGGCAGCCCTGCTAATTACAAATTCAGATTTTTGTATTTGAGTAGCCTTTTTCTAGATACTCTTTTAGTCTTACTCCTACTAGAGTTGCTGCTATATTTAAGCAACAGTACTTTACACACTATTTAGCCCTAACCTGAACCCTAACGGTAAAAACAAAACAAAAAAAACAACTAACCTAATAGTACCCTTAACCTCAACCCAAGATCTAACCAATAGGATCCCTAACCTTAAGAGGAACCATAACCCTAACCATTGCTCTGACCATAATAGCAACGCTAATCCTGGAAGACACCCCAACACTAGCTG
This sequence comes from Cyphomyrus plagiostoma, assembly GCA_019775915.2. Taxonomy (NCBI): domain Eukaryota; kingdom Metazoa; phylum Chordata; class Actinopteri; order Osteoglossiformes; family Mormyridae; genus Cyphomyrus; species Cyphomyrus plagiostoma. The sequence goes on along the minus strand of JABFEA020000130.1, from coordinate 26,981,416 downwards.
TAGCCCAAAATGCAGCCCTAACCCTGGCTGCAACCCTAGCAGAAATCCTCTCTAACCCAATAAATTTTACACCAAAAGCCAGTAAATCTCAATACACATTGTCCATTATACATGTATCAATTGACTTTTATAAGGCGTTCTCGCCAAGATATAATTAACACACATAGCGAGTCAACAACTTGCATTGTCTTTCATGTTTCCTGTGGGGAAATAACAGCTAACAGCTGCCAAGCTGGCCAACCTCCAGGTTATGGACACCAGGGTCTTTCAGCAAGGAAATATCTTGTACTGCAAAAGGAAAAACCATGAACCTATATAAGGAGGCATGATACAGGTTAAGGCTCAAAACAAAACCTAGATCCTTGTCGAAAAAGTAACAATCCCAGGAACAAAAACAGAAGAACAGAGCCTGGAAGCAGAAATGAGCTATAAAGTGTGGCAAAGAATATGATGGGAGCAGGAGATGAAGAAAAAAGGAAGTTCACATTCCTGAGGAAAGAACAATGTCACTTGTGGATTGGAAAACTTGTTACATTGGGAATCCCACTGAGAAGAAAAGCCCTAAATTATTCAGACTTCACACATACTTTCCTGTTTAAACAAAACCCTCGACAGATACCAAAACAATGGAAATAGTTTTTTTTTCCTGATTCCTGGCCCTGATTATGTAATGAGGGGCCATGGAGAAGGACAGAACACAGAAACCTTAAGACACCCTGAGGAGAGATGCAAGACTGTCAAAATGGCTGAAACACAGAAACGCCTGGTGACGACTTTACCACCCATGAAGGCACAAATCTATTGATGAGTCTTTACCAGAGTAGCTTTACCAGACCCAAAGCTGTGGTACACTTCAATCTGACCCCATATTCGATTCCACATGGACGTGACTAAAGCGCCGCAATTCCTGATGTAACGATGAATGTTTCCCCAATCTGCTGCCACAAAGAGCGCAGTGCGGTGCCAAAAATGGAAAAAAAAAGGGTGCCGGAAGTGCTTTATTGCAGGAACCTGTATTTTCCAGCTTTTTAATTCAACACACTCACCCACACAGCTGCAGCAAAAAGGCCACATGCTGCATTTTTATTCATCCATAAAGATACCAAAACCCTCCACAGACAGGCAGAGAACTACAGATCCTGAGCATCTCCTTAAGCAGTTAATTATTCTCTGCACCGAATTCTAATTTTCAGGTTCCAGATTCAACCCAGACCATAATACTCCATGAGCACTGTAGTCCGACTAATTCAGCAACACAGAATGCATGTACAACTTAATTTGGTATTTATTTAAAGTTGGCATCAGAAAACAATTTCTCATGGCAACTGCAGGACTAGGATGGTGGAGAGAAGGTTGTGGCTAAGATTCTATTTGGATTGTATTCCTTCCTCCCATAAGCACCAGTCCAAAGACCAAACCCAACCCCATTTGTTTAAATGTATTTATGGTTATGTATATGTATCTCTACACAGGGACAACCCCGCCGTGGAATCCCCCCAATAAAATGGCTTTGCAGTTAGAGTAATGCATTCCTCCAGTCAGGCACTAGGGTTCCCAGCACCACATTCAGATGGTGCTACACTCGTGTGCAGTTGCCTGCAGAGGGCAGTCATGTTCGGTGAGGTGCCATTAAAAGAGGATCTTTAAATGAGAAGCAAATCTAAAGCTTGAGAGTTGCCCTGTACAGGTAAGGCAGTTGGTAATGATTGTATTACTACATCTTGATCTCACATTCTCTGCCCAGCCCTATATTAGCCTGACACCTTTCAAGCCAAACAGGTCAATTTTCTCAAAACTTGGACATGGTTAAACACTCAAGACCATATCTGTGCTTTTCTTTTTTAATTTTGTTTAAGATTGCTCCCCCCAACTGTGTCTTTGAATGCATTTAGGGCAAACAAGCAAATCTATACACATCTTGACATGCCACTGCTGTAAAATGTGTCAATGGTATGCTTGATCATGCACAAATTTTACACAAAAAAAGCAAAATAAAAGCACAATTCAAGATTAAGAACTTTTGAGGTTTGTAAGGTTATGGCCCATAGATTTCTTATTTGTAGGAGAAAGAAACAATGCAGAATATTCTATATGGATAAGATGACCAAAACAGAAGGAAATAGATAGAAGACCTTTATAGAAACAAGTGCATAACACTCCTAGCTTTTATCCCCATATTCAAGATAGGAGTCAACCTGCAAAGAAAAAAAAATACAGTGAGCACAATCAAGACAGCAACTACAGAGCAACCAAATCATATTTAAAACCATGTCATCCAGCAGATTGAGATTGACAACTGAAAATAAGGACTTGCCCAAAAGTGGAAAGAGACAGGATGGGTGTAGAAGGAACAGGGTTTCATTCAAGGCTCAGTAGCTCCACATCAAAGATCAGGGTGGCATTGGGGGGAATGATCCCTGGGTGACCTTTGCTGCCATAGGCAAAGTCAGGAGTGCAGGTCAGCCTGGCCCTTTGGCCAACACTCATCTGCAGCTCAAAAGAAAAGCAGAGTCAGGGAAGTGTGCTTCTGAGACCGGCCAGCACTGACGCCACCATGACCTAGTCCCCCCCTTGCACCAGCTCAATTTTATTGTACTGTATATGAAGGAGGAATCATTTACAGAGCCGGAAATATTAGCGAAGGCATGAAAAACAAAATCTACACTATGCCAAAGCAACGGCCCACCCAGACCATACAAGCGTGCCTACATGTTGACTCATACACAGCTTGCATTACATATCGCTTTAACTGAAAAGTGCCACTACACTTTAATAGGCCCAAATTAAAATGCCTCTCAATGTGACCATCAACGAAAGACATGCAAGAAAACTTCACTATGAATGCAACAATTGACACTTCTTGAAAGACAGTTGGTATTCATTAGCGTTCTTGGATATTTACTTTTAACGTTGGCATTAAAAAAAAGTGAATTTATCAGATGAGCTACTAAAACTAGACATTGTTGCATCTTGTCCTAAAGATGCCCCCCCCCACCTCACCTGCCCAACACCTTCCTCCCAGCCACGGATCACTTCCTGTTTGCCTATCTTAAACTTGAAGGGCTTGTCTCTGTCACGTGAAGAGTCAAACTTTCTTCCATCTGTCAGGGACCCTGTTGTGAGGGGAAGAGAGAGTTCAGCTGAAAGCCACATAAGACCTCCCCCTTTGTTTGAGAGAAGGGGAGACTTTGTTGTCCAGCAGTATTACAAAAATAACTCACTGCACATTACCCCCCTCCCCTCCCCTCCTCCATAGAATTAAGTGTATAAAAAGGATTGTTTGCCTATTAGATAAGCAAGAAAAGAGACAGACTACCAGAGCATTAATGCTGCCATGCCTTAGGGTCACACAGCAGCACTCTCTGATGTTTCCATCAGAAATCTCTACAAGAGGCTCAAATGGCAACAGCAGCTGCTTCCCACGAATCCGAGGGATGGGCAGACACAGCTGCGGGGAGGGGGCGGCACTAAGGAGGATGCTGACTTGAACCATTGAGCATTCAATGAATATCCAAAGGGCCTTTTAGTGGCTCAGTCTATAAAAGCACCGTCAAAAGCTCAGAATGAGAACTCTTGCACGGGCTACGTCATTGGCTCATGTCGAGAAACGCCACTTAAGTGAGCATAATCAGTATCACTCCATCAAATGGGATGGACGGAGTTCGTTACCAGCACGGGCTGGGAACCTCATACAGATTCATTAGATTGCAGATACAATCATACACTCTCGGTAACTCCAGTACCATATGAAAAACTGTAAAAATTAAAGGGAAAACCACACCTGACAGAACACACACACGAGGAAACACACTGGTGTTTAAGAGGGGTTGGAAACAATATTTGAAGTTATCAATTCCGGGGAGGCGATAAAATTGACCACGGGGAAAAATGGCGTGTTAAAATAGCAAGAGTCATTTCGCCTCGGAATTCAACACTCCCCAAAAGACCCCCGCCCCGTCGGTCAAAGCAACCTCCGGCTCGACGAAGAAATAGATAACAGGAACAGATAACTTATCAAAGAGCTGGCTTTAAAAGACAAAAATCGCATAACTGGCCGAGTTACGCGTTTGGGAAGACCATACATGATTTTCCCCGCCTGTAGGAACTGTCACAAACCAGGCTGACGCTTTGGACCGGGCCATGTGCGACGCGTATCGTCGGAAACGTGCAATTGCCAGCTATCTGCTAACGATTTTATTCAAGAAATCATTTCGCTAACCCCCACACACCCCGACCTTAATTGACTGGGCGCCTTCCCGAGGCACTCAGATAGTGAAATTAGCCTAGGACAAGTAACCGGGCATTACGGTAACGGCGTGACGTCGAAATAATGGCAATTAGTGGCCAAAGAACATCTCGTACCTGCAAAACCAAGCCGTAACATGCAATCTCAGCTCCCCACCCAGTGGCTTCACACCCCAACCCCCACTTGCATCCTATCCCCAACAAAGGAACCGACAGTCCGTTCCGTCCGCCCTGCAAATAGGAATACACGTCCGGGCCCGAGGTGAATCGATGATGCCCATCTTAATCAACATTTTAGGGCCAAATCAAACATATAAAATATAAGGGGACAGCGTATCGATCGTCCGCATCTACGTTAGCCGATTAGCCGCACTCCCTCGCTTCCGAAGACCGCCAAAGTCGACGACAAACCTGCTAAGCCGAAAGCAGCTAACCCACAGACTAGCTATAACTCGACGGATCAGCACCAACAGCTTCTGATCGTTACGGTTTTTTGCACATTCATTTCGTACACGGCGGATAAGCGAGGCCTAGCCCCCGATGTAGGGGGAGGGGGGGAAGCAGGTATCGCGTTCGTTGGCTAGGCGTGTAGCTGTCGGACTCACCCACATAATGCACCACGCAGGTCTGTCCTTTCTTGGGGAAAGTCCTCCCTGCAAAAAAGCACAGGAAAATAAAACTACTATAAAAATGCCAGTGATGCTGATCAACTCCCCAGACGGGCCAGTTAACTTACCGTCACCCGGAGTTATTGTCTCGATCTCGACTCCCATTTCGCTTGGTAGCGGTGCAACTAGCTAGACAGCTCCACCACCCTTTCCGAGCAGCAGTCGGCTTCTACAGCGACTGGAAGCGCCGTGCGTGGGAAGAGCGGAAGCCGCGACTACGTCACTTACGTAAGTGGCGCATTTCGAATTAACCCATTCGCTCCTGATTGTTGGTAGAAAACGGCCGATAAAAAACAATTTGGCACATAATTCAAATGGTACGTTATAGTTAAGTTTTTTTGGTGAACAGAAATACCCTTTGCGGTACGTAATCAACTATCTATATATTATATATGGTTGATTAACTGAATATCAGCTGGAACAGAAGAAGATATAAAATCTATTTGTTATGCAGTCGCAAAGCATATCATTATAATACGGGAGTAAAATCAGTGTATAGGAGAAACTGACTAAGTAACCGTTCTCGGGATTGTTAAATATCAAATGGATACATTTTTAAATAGTCTCTTCCTCCCCCATTTACAATAAGTGTGTTCTATTTTTATTTTGGCCGGTTATTAAATGGGTCACATATCTGTGTTAATTAGGCCTCGGGATGTGGAATATTGAAACAGATTCTTATATAAAAATGTCATTTTGAACAGCTGGTAAGCACTCAATAAGATAGCTATGCCGCCCAGTTTTGCGAACACATATGTATCCCTTTGTTTGTTTGTTTGTTTTTTTTGCAACGCAAGGTGCAAAACTACATTTTGTCATCTTTATAACACAATCCAGTATATTGCTGGTATGTCCGTTATTATTATTATTATCATGGTCTTTATGTCCTGTCGATATCATGTTGACCGCTGGAGACCATACGAACCAGATCGAATCGAATCGGCCTGAGTGGCGTGATGCATTTTCATTGAGATGATTGAATCCAGTGCCATAGGAGAGAGTTCGATATTGGTGGGGGGACACAATTTAATAATATAAAGGCAAAGGTTTATTTATAGGTTGGGGAGAAAGATGGCAAATGAAATTTGGACAGCAGTAGCAGAGGAGGCAGGGAATAGTAGGGGGGGGGGCACTGCAAAATTTACCAAGGGGGACCCCCATGGCTGGAAAATCCTCATTGCAGGTCTTCCAAATGACAACTGGTGACACATTTCTTGACCCCTGTTTTGAACAGGCCATCACAGAAGTCAGGTGGACATCTTTAATTACAGCTGTACTAGGTTAAGTATAACATGTTCATGGGCCTTTGACACATTACGCTATTGTTTCATGGGATAACAGCATCAGCCAGAGAGAGTAACAGTTAAAGTAAGATTTGGATCTGGGACCTCTCTGCTGAAATCTTCGCTCATAAAAAGTATAAACTCTGTAAGTAACTTTAGAGGACTTTGGAGGAGGATAAAATGGGTCAGAGTTTGTCAGCCAGCCACTACATCAGCGCCTGACTGGGAGGCATCCAGGTTGGCAGCTTCCAGCTGTCAGACTCTCCAGAAATCAGATCAGACTCTCCAAGTGTCACCATAGCACCAGCACTGAGGGATGGCAGCTGCAGTAGGACAGACACCCACAGGGGTGTGTGTCGGAAGGGCGCACACACTCTTATGGCCTCCAGACTTGGTAAAGCACGCTGAGAGGCGCGTTGGGTAGCAAAAGAAAAATTTCCTCTGCTCAAGACAGCAGAATGCAGAGATGGCTGAAATGACAGGAAGACCATCTTCTTCCTGATTCGCACCAACATTGCCTGCTAGAGTGGGACAGAAATCATTGCTGCTGTCCGTTGATCGAGGGCAAGGTCAGAGGTCACCAGGTTGCATTTCACCAGAGAGGGGAACTAAGTACAGCAACAGACAATAAGCACATTGTAAGCATCCTGGCTAGCTAATGACAAGCTTATTCTCTCACATCTCATACTGCACTCATCATCTATCTAAACTCAGCCTGTTGGCGTGCTTTAGGCATTGTTCAGACATCATCAGTGCTGGCATGTATGAAGGCCTTATGTTTTCTAGAGCAGATCCTTTGTGAGAATGTCACAATGCTGCTTGTGAGTACAAATCGTGCTGGTGAACAGGCGAAGCAGATGGGCTCTCAATCACTAACAGGGACAGTCGCTAGACCTGGAAGTAGCTCCGCAGTCTAGCCACATGGACACAGTAGGGCAAAGTTCCCCAAGGTTTGCCACACAAATACATCAAACTGATACAGAAAAAAGTACCAGTTTACTGGGTAATCTGAATACAACATAATTAATACTGAGTACACAGAATGGAGAATAACTTCATTAATTCAATGGTTGTCAGACTCTGTCTATCTTGGGACACTTAACGACTTTCTTGGAGGATAACGCTGCACACAAGTTTTACAGATCTCTTTACACCCTTAAAAACCCCTATAGTGCAGAGTCTACTGAGTGGATTAACATTTAAAGAATAGATTGATTCAAAATTGACATTAGTTCACATTAATTCAAAGTGAATTTTCTCATTCAGATTGATACTACTTGAGGAAGCAAACACGCATATAAAAGTATCAGGCTTCTGTATGTACATCAGTTACAGCTATCGTGATCATCACCTTGTCATTCATTCCATAGAATGTATGCTAAGCTCTGCCCCCTGTAATTACATTGTTGCACCCTGTAGCAGATCCTGCTGTAGGACACCAGGTGGTGCAGTTATATAATATGGAACTCAGCTGTGTTACGCTTCAGGAGGAAATTAATTGCATCATTTAACATCCAGAGACAATATGCACAAATGTAGCTTCATCCTCCTGGAACATCAGTGACCCAAATTTGGGTTGTGAAAGCAAGAAATGTAGTTGAAGCTGAAGTGTGATTTTTCTTTGGCCATGGGACTGGCCTACCTGATTTTCTACCGGTCCACCTACACTATGATTTCTGACTCCTCCCTTGCATATTTCATCACACACCTTGCTAAGCAAGGGCCAAACTAACCGCCTCTTAATTGTTTCAGTGTATCTGATTGCTCCTTCATTTTACAGATACATTTGCATTTATTTTAGCTGGAAGAAGTTTTTGTCTAAAGCGTATAAGTGAGGCAAATAGTACATTACAAATATACAGCTGTCAAGAAGTTGATAAGGCATAAGTGTAGCTAAATCGGCTTCCATTGAATGCCCAGGTACAAGCATGACTTGAATAGGAGCAAGAGCCACACAGTATCTTCCAACAAAGCAAGAACTTAATAAGACAATTCAGTGATGAGAAGTGTAACATTAATAATATGCAGAGAGTACAGAGAGAGATCAGGTTAATTGAGGAATTCCCAGATGAGATGGGCCTTAAGGCATTTCTTGAAGGTGGAGAGGTAATCTGATGACTGGATGTGGTTCTGCAGCTCATTCCACCATTGGGGAACCACACAAGAGAACCATCTGGAATGATACTTCTCACATGCTGAGAGAATTTCCAAGTGGCACTGGCTTGCCGGTAAAAAAGCCTCATGGGACATAGATCTTAAGGAGCCCCTTGAAGGAGGAGGTGGGTACCTGTTCATTAATGGACCTGAAGGCCAGAACCAAGAACTTGAACTTTATGTGCGTTCATATTGGGAGCCAATGAAGCCAGACAAGGAGGGGTGGAACAAGAGCATTTTGGCTGTTCAAGTACCAGACATGCTGCCACAATTTGAATTGTCTGCAGTGGTCTGACAGCACAAGCTGGTGAAGTAGAGAGTTGCAGTATCCTAACCTGGAGGTTAAAACTGCTTGGCCTAAAAGTTGAACTGCATACTCAGACAGAAAAGGCCTGATCTCCCATCATCTTCACACAGTGGAACATCACCAGGCAGCACAGGAGGGATGTGTCTGGCTAGGCCAGGGTTGACAGCCGGTAGACTTTCCTGGGACACAAATACACAAACGAAACACACACAAAAGCAAACAATTAAAAAGCCCACTATGCATATGCAGAAAACTGTAAAACAACACATGGAATTTACAGAATGAGAAAATGTTGATCCATAGAACACACAAAAGTAGGTGCTAGAATTAAGGCAGACAAATGCAGAAGCATTTTACACTCACACTTAGACAATCATAGGCATGAACAAACGCATATATCTACACATGAAAGGGTGACTTTTCCCTATATACCAAACAAAGGGCTGCAGAATTACACCTGAATCTGAACTCTTAACTCTCAAAGTATCACCGAATAATATTGTTTAATGATAGGGTGGTTGGGGCTGCTGTAGCAATACTGTGTCCTGCAGGATGTCAGAATAAGGCATGGATTGCTGTCTGGAACCAGCTTCCCACACGCAAGTTCCCTGTCTGCATTGTACTCACCCACAACCCATCAATGAAGAGTTATGTCATTTTTTTCTCAACCCTGTTCTTGGGGATCCCCAGACATTTCACATGTTTGCTTCCTCTCAGCTCCTGGCACCCCTGAACAAATCAATAAAGTAACCAAGAACCCCAGACACCTGGTGTGTTGGGAGCTGGAAGGATGCAAAGCACTGGGTTGAGAAGCACTGTCCTATCTGAAGCTAAGGCTTGCCTCCCTGTGATTGATTCTCATTCATGCTCTTATTTTCTCTTGGCTGGACTATTGTAACTCATACTCTGGATTTAACCAATTATCTTTTACTCATCTACTAGTGGTATTTTTATAATTTGTACAGCACTCCGGTCAACTGCAGCGGGGTTAAATATGCCCAACTGTCTTTGGCTCATAACTCTACTGTTCAACCTGCACTACCTGACATGTACTATGCACTTTGTTCAGTAAATTTTCTTTTTAATTATTTTTTTGCACTGGGGAGGTAGTATTGTTCTGGGAGCTATTTAGTTTTGTGATGTTGTGGGACAACAAAAATGCTCCCTGTGAGGATTATCTTGAGGAAATACCCTAAAAAGCAAAGCCATGTTTTAAACACAGGACAAAAAAAGACCTGAATTTTAATAACAATGTCATCACTAGTTTCAGAGTAAGCAGAGTGTCTTTTTCTCTGCTGCCCACCCCTCCAGGGTAGGAAACACGGTATCACTGTGGAAGGAAGGTTAGGTCATATTTTAAGCATGGAATTTACCACTAACCACTAATTATGGACACAGCAAGATAAGAAAGCCAAAGAGATAATTCTTCATAATGCATAGTAGAACTGGATCCGGAGAAGATGGAATCATGGTAACTGTGGCAACAGCGCAAAGAATAGGAGCATAGGGTGTATAGTGGGGGCCTCAAACTCCAGTCCCTGTGTAGCCTACGTCTTTCTCCCTTCCATCACAAATGATTCAGCTCAAGAGCTGTGTGGTAATTAACATGAGGAGTTGAATTGGGTGTGTTAAATGAGGGAGACCCAAAACTGTGTAGGGCTCCAGACCTCTCAGACTGGAGTTTGAGACAACTGGTACTGTATATAGCTAGAAACACTCATGAAGGCCTCATGAGTCTGTCTCATCACAATTTGAATTTTATATGCCACATCAATTCTAACATTTAATATTTATGCATTGGAAATATGCATCAGATTTTTTTTTTGCCTCTGAACTAGAGTCAGAAAATTTTCTATAACGCAGTCTCACTGCTATTTCTCCATGTTCACAAATTCACGATAAAACAAATCCAGGGTTTAAAGATACAAATCACAAAAAACTCAAGTTTCAAAAACTCAAAGAGAACTTTTGAAAATTGCCCCAATTTGCTAGTCCGAATTCACATGCAGAAACAGAAGGATAAAAATACAAGTTATACATCTGGGATACCAAGGCTAAGCAATCGAATCTGTGGGCACATTTGACCTCATGCAGCCGCTTACAGCCCTGGCTTAAAGCAAAAATTCTAATTGTGATGAGACAGATTTGCTTTCATACACATGGTGAGGTGTGAGACAAAGCTTCAGGTCGATGAGGCAGAGCCCAGGGAGGTGAAGCATGACATCACGTGGATGTAAACCCCAAGAGGCATGGAGATAAATGTCCTTCATACAACAATCATGCTGCTACCACAGCAATTACAATACCTTCCCCATAGGGTCGGAAGTATTTGCTACACCCTCTACAGCTGCTGCACAAAGTGAAACATCTAAACCAGTAAAACAATGCAGCAAAAACTCATATAGTTGCTGCATTACAGCAGTTCCATGCCACAGTACCTGCAACAACTATGATCGCAACCGATGTCACAATGATAAAAATTCAGCACAGACATGACCACAGAATAACAGTTGCAGTAACTAAGACAGGAGATGAGTTTAGGGTATTTTGATAAGACCATGGGCATCCTTGTCCAACATTATATATTATATAGCTATGGACTGACTAATAAAGCCATGGACTTCAAGCTAAACTTAAGGATAGTTTAATGGGGTTAGAGAATCACACTTCTTGACTAAATGTAACGGCAAAGATACAACACCAGCATACAGTATATCACAACAGAACACTGAAAAAACCTGAAAATAACCTGAAAGAATTCACAGCCAAAGTAGGCTGCCAAAGGAGGGCTAACAGACATTTATCTGTATTTATATTCATATATATCATCCTTACACAAAAAAACATGATTCCTAGGCAACAGGAAATGCTTCTTGTTGAAGCGAGCTGACAAGAGGTGTACTGCTGAAGGTCTGCTCCAGTAGTAGTGTGGCAACATAACTTTGAATATTTAACATTTTCATTAATTGTGCAATAAAGAACACATCATTCTGATGGACAGTCAGTCAGTGGCGTTACTTGGTCAGCGATCTTTCCAGCGTACTATAAATGAGAGAGTCATTCCAGGCTTTCCTCCAGTTCTTTATTGACCTCGTGATCCTCCAGGTCTGAAACTTCTATTGCAGCATTGCAGGAGCAGCTCGTCATTTTCCATGGACGTTGTTGAATTTAGAATTAAACAGTGCCAGTAGAATTTTAAAGCATGCTATTTTAGCATTCCAAAATGTGTTTCTAAAGCCCTGTAGTTAGTGAGCTGTAATGTACTATACAGAAATTATCTGCTGCTGCCAGAACTAACAAGACTTCTGGTGGACCTTTTTTTTTTTTTTTTTAAGTGACCCACAGACATGATAACGCCTTCAGCACAGCCAGCTCTCCTTTCATTTTGCAATGACATTATTTGAGCCAAGTGTGGCTTTCTGTGGGGGCGGCATGGTGGTGCAGTGGTTAGCACTGTTGCCTCACACCTCTGGGACCCGGGTTCTGGTCTCATGTGGGTGGAGTTTGCATGTTCTCCCCGTGTTGTCGTGGGGTTTCCTCCGGGTACTCCGGTTTCCCCCCACAGTCCAAAAAC
>JABFEA020000130.1:26953390-26969085 GCA_019775915.2 Cyphomyrus plagiostoma | reverse complement strand
CATCCAGGGTTGTTCCCTGCCTCGTGCCCGTTGCTTCCGGGATGGGCTCCGGACCCCCCGCGACCCAGTAGGATAAGTGGTTTGGAAAATGGATGGATGGATTTCTGTGACACTGCACGTTTGTCAGCTGTATTAAATAGATTTCTGTTGTCCTCATCACCATTTAAAGATAGTGTTCTTCTGCCATACTGAATGAAGGTTTAAAATTAATTTCACTGTATAAGTTCCGCACCCCCCCTCTGCCAGTCTTCGTCACTGTATGTAATCAATCAAATATATGTAAACAACTGGTTAACCATTATAATGATGTCAGCATTTCATAAAGCTGGTGGTGTGTTGGAGTTAAAGAGAATGCTATGGACGATGGGAATCTCAAAGCTTTCTTCCAAACATAAATGAGGAGCATCTTTCTTTTGGGGTTACCCCTGATGATTTTTAGTTCACACATACACCTAGAAGGTTCAGCTGTCCAATGAATAAATAAAACATCCCCATTATATACATATTATATACTTACATAACTACTACTCACACATCACCACACTTGAGAGGAGAAATGTTTCACTGCATATCACAGCATGAGCAGTAGAAGGGGTGCAGTGCAGTGGTCAGATGTTCTCCTGGACCACGTCAAGCAGGAGGATCTGCAGAGAGAAGTCTATGGTCCCTACAGCGCAGCACAGCTTCCTGCTCAGAGGACTACTCGCTTCCCACTGGAGATGGACGGAGTGAGAATGAAGAGTACTCCAGTTTCCAGCAGCATTGATTGAATCTTATCTGATCTCATTACCTACTAACTTGGCCAACTATATCAGAAAAAGAACAAGGAGAGACATATCCCAGAGAGCAGAGCGAAGCAGGAAACTCCAACAGTTAGGGATAAAGCATGAGTGGATGTACATTAGTGACCACAGTGCTGAACGTCAGGCCCTTACTGGAGTGTTGTCCTGCCAGTGGTCCTCTGGGGTGGCAGTTCAGGCTGGTAGGTGTCCCTCCAGGAAGGGGAAGGGGGTGGAGCTTTTTCTTCTCACGCAACTTCACTGACTCATAGACAAGGCAACCCAATGAAGGAGCCCAAGATGCTGGCAGCCAATATCACACAACACAAGAGTAAAAACCAGCCTTGACAGCCCACGACTTCTCACACAAGAGGATAACTTTGAAAACTAAAAGTCTAACAGGTGGAAATGTTGCCTTTGACAAAATCGGAGCCCATTATTACACGCGGTGGCTGTGATTGCAGTTGATTTGAGTAACTCATTCCAGAACCACTCAATGCCAAACAGACTGTATAATCCCCCCTCCCCCACTGTGAAATCCTTTACAATTCCCTGGCCACAGATGCCTTGAGGAATGCGGCCCCACCTATCAACAATCAAGCACAAGTACAGACTCTGTCCTCAGAAAATGGCAAAATTGTAGATTCCTTCCCCAAATCTACTGCTACACAGAAAAAGTGTCCAATTTGGAACTCACTGATGCTGTACTCTCAAGGGTACATGTACCTTTTAAGGCACAGAAATTGACTATGAGGAACAGTGTTTGTACCTTGGGGACGTCCCTTAGAGTACATTTCCGTACCTTAAAAGGTACATCTACCTACAGCTAGGGTAAAACTGTTCAGCCCCAATAACAAGGAAAGGTACAAACTTTACCCTTTTTCCCTGAGAGTATAGATTCCTGCAGCCCCAAATAAGACCAGCCATCATAACTTAGACTCCAGGATATTTGACACCAGACATGTCAGACTCCATTCTTTACATTCTGCCAGTTTAAATGCCTTTTTGCCAACCTTAGCTTTCAGCAGTTATTACAGAGTTCAGCTCAGTCCCAGCCTTCAGGACCACTGGTCTCTGATTCACCTGGGGGTACAGTCAACTGAGATTTAGAGTAATTTATGACTCATTTAACATATCAAAGATCCTGTTACAGTTTGGGTTGCAATAATCATTTTCAAGTATTTATGTAATTAATAAATGCATGTTTATATATGTATATGTAATAATGTAAACCATTTATACAGTATGTATAACGTTTTGAAGTAAATAATGTACTTTACCCATCCCCCATTATCACCCTATTCTGGAATGACCATTTGATCCAATCACAGCACATGATGCCCACAGCAGCCCACAAGGGGTGTAGACCAGCACACATCTACTTGTTCCTTTGTGCTTTTCTCCATCGTGTAACATCACTCAGCTGCATAGTAATAAACTGGATGGATAAGTAGCACCACAAAACTGAGAGTGCATCTCCAAACACAAATGTCTCACATCCTGCATCTATTAGCCTAACAATGTTGTCAGTATACTCACTCATTCAGTTATTAAAGACATGGGCCTGCCACACCTCTATGCACAACTTCAGTTAGGAAAAACAAGGACGTCATCAAGTCACGAGTGGTTAAAAGAAATTAAATCAGTATCAATGCCACATTGAAAAAAAATAGAGCTGCATGGTCAGCTTGCGCAACTATGAAAAAGAATGGACAGAAGACTTCACAGATGGATTAATATTTTAGTAAGTTGAAAATTCATGCTCAGGAAATCTGCCTAAAAATTCCTTAAACACTGCCCTCTGCTGTGAAATCAATGCACTGCAACACCATACATAAATATAAACCCTACAAAAAAAAAAGGTACAGAAAAATATATCATTCCAATTATTTAAATGGTAATTCATATCATGTATATTATTCTTGCCCAAAAGAATTCCTTGGTGTAAATAAAGATGTTAAGAAAAACTTCTGATGAGTTTGTCTTGTGAAGGAAAGACTGACTGATATAAATCATACAAATCAAGACATTTGGGATATAGATACAACTTGGACAACAGGGAGTGTTGTGAATTCCCATTAATTAAGAAACCAAGCCTTGAGGTAAGACATTTGATGTTTTTTTCTTTCTTAATGTTTTATCGTTTCTTTCCTACTAACTTTAAACAATAGTTTGCTGAGGAATCCTTCCAATCTCGCCTGAATCCTGCCTTCCGTTACAGTCACTGTGCACAAGCCATTGCTGACAGTCCCATGGTGTTGAGAGGCAAGGCATTCTCCAAGGAACTGAACTTCAAAAACACATCACACCAAACTGCAGGTCCAGAACTCCGTGTTTCCCAACCGGGAGTCAAAGTTGTACTGCCTCCCACGGTCCAGTAAATGGGGGGGATTATTACTTCAGCCTTTGCACGATGACAGCATTGAGCAGACCGGCTTGTGACAGGGTCAGGCTCTCGTCCCTAAGCTCCTTGTTAGGGAAGGTTGTCATCAGCAGAAACTCCACTGCAGCCATGGCTGGTCGGGATCCCATGATGAAGCGACGCACATCCGATATCCTGAACAGGGAAGGATCAAGACCCAGAGAGATCTTATTTAGATCTACGTGTTGCATGACACTGCAGGGTTAGTCAGTCAGTGGCTGAAAGAAATCAGGTGGCTTTTGCCTTCACGTTTATACAGTGCTGCCCATGGATGCTTTTAGCAAAAGCCGCCGGGAAACTTAACTTAAACATACAGCTCTGGAAGACCAGCTCTACAAAAAAAAAAAAAAAAAATCTGCATTATGAAATCCTGGGTTAATTGTAGTTCTGCTGGAAAAAGGCTACACTGAGCAGCAAGTTGCTTCGGGGTTCAAAATTTCTAAGACAGCAGTAAACAAGAATAAGGTAAAATGTGAGACACTGGGAATGACCAGAAATTAGTCAGGTAAAGGGAAATTAGTCAGGCAACTTTCTAATGCCAGAAATGACCATTAACTTATCCAACAGTTTCTCGTGAGTTGGATGAGTGTCATCAAGTGACCTTCAGAAGGAATGGGAAACGTTAAGTGCAGGTGTGAAGTGCGCTGTTAGGACAGTTCGTATCAGGCTTCTAGAAGCAGGACTGAAGTCCCATAAAGCGAAGAAGAAGCGCTTCATTAATGAGAAACAGAGAAGAACCAGGCTGCAGTCTACAAAAAATATATATACAGTCAAACCTCGGATTGCGAGTAACTTGGTTTGCGAGCGTTTTGCAAGACTAGCAATTTTTTTAAAATAAACTAACTTGATAAACGAGCATGGTCTTCCAATACAAGTATTACGTATACGCTTTGACTGCCGAGAGTCACATGATCACAACTGAGCCGATGGTTCTTTTCTCTCTCTCTCGCTGTGCGATTGTGAGTGATCCATCTCCCAGGCTCCGTCTCAGTCAGTGTCCCTCACTTCTATAGTCAAATTTTAGTAGAAAAGCACCACCCGAATAAGGGCGTAGCAGTGCGAGCCATTAATCTGTTTAACGACAATGCAATGTCACATTTCCACAAAATCGAAAAGGAGGCAAAAGCGGCTGTCATTGGATAGGTTCCTTGTTAAAGTCACACAAAAAGAAAAAGATTCCAGTGAGCTAACAGATAGCAGACATTCCGTTAGTTGAAAGTCGTCCTACAAAATAACCCTCCTCCTCTTCTCTCTCTCGTCTCCCTCACACCATCCACAAATCTTTTCAAAGGTAAGATGCAGGTTAATTTGTTTTTTGTATTTTTACTTTATATTTTGTACTAATATTTTTTTAAAAATGTATTTTTGGGTTGTGGAACGAATCATCCGAGTTTCCATTATTTCTAATGAGAAAATTCACTTTGATATACCAGTGTTTTGGATTACAAGCACATTTCCGTAACGAATTATGCTAGCAATCTGAGGTCGATCAAGTGTCATTTAAATTACTTGAGATCCATTAATTTCCTCATGGATCCTCATTTCTGCTGCAAAGGGGGGGGGGCACAGCAGGGCATGTCAGCATGACTTAGCACCACACCTGTGCGCGTGATTGAACTTCTGCACCAGACGGCTGCCATCGGCCAGCCGCACCTGGACATTGGTGATGGGCTGTGTGTCGTCCAGGACGATGGCAGTGCTTGATTCGGCTTCTTGATTCAGAGTGGCCCTCGACATCCCAGCGTGCGAGACCACCTGTGGGCTCGCGCTATAGAGGAGACATGGACTCTTGTCCAAGCATGCTGCTAGTATATTCACAAATGAACACATCACAATCTGCTTCCACATCCAAATAAAGCATCTAAGCTTTAACATCTTGCAGCAACAGTAAGCTAAAACTCCCCTTGAGCAACCTGAGGCCGATTAATTATGTTGCTCTTGGCTACAACAGTGGAGCTTCCAATATTACCCCTTGGCATGTCCATTGTTGTTTGTATAGGTCATGCACTGCACAGAGAACCCTACTTCCTCTACTTTCCATTTACCTGCCCAGCTTCTGGCCCTCGCCACCAAAAGCCTTGAAAGCAGACTTGGGCTTAGAGTACTCTTCGTCCCGGTGGTCCTCCATATCCACGTTGACCTGCCCACCTTGAGATAGCTGCCTCAGCTCCATAGGGATCTCACTGTATAGACAGAAGGAAACAAAGACCAGGCAGGAGATCATTCCCACAGACCATCATCACCACCTCAGGTTCCACACAGCCCAGTATCCAAATGTCCACCCCAGGCATGATTACATCGTTTTATTTCTTGGCACGACTCCATGTGAAAAATTACTTGAGTAGTAGATAACAGTTTTACTTTTTATACTTGGAATATTTTGCCCAGACAAGTCAGGTGTAGAACGTGCAATTCCAGATCTGGAAACAATGTGGCAAAAGCAGCGTACTGTACTGTCAATACTGTCTGGGTTCATAGTCATCTCTGGCCTTCACTAAAGAGTGGTCGCCTCACCCTCTGCGTATTGACTCCAGGAACTGGGCATTTGCGGGATCAGAGTAGGTCCTGAGGTCGCCGTCATCGAGGCTGAAGCCATCCTTCCACAGCTTTAGAACCACATGTACCTGTCGCCATGAGAAAACGTTAGCATGTGTTCAACGTGACTGGAGGTAGGGTGAGGATGAAGAGGCAATGCTCACTTCCTGTTTAGAATCCGAGGACCGCCTCTCCCCAGCCACATAGGTGGACCGCTCCTCGGTTGCTGCACCTAGCCTGTAACCCCCACCTAAAAAAGGCTGAAGAGAGCAAGAGTGGAGATAAAAAGAAGCCACCTACAATAACAAAACAGCCTGAATGTTTGAGACAGACTCTCTAAAACTCACTAACTGCTAACTAGGAGTCAAGACTACACATTGTCACATGCCAAGTGATGAACCACCTTTTAGCGCAACCTATATTAAAAAATTTTTTACTTGGCTTCACCCACATAATAGGGCAAACATTATATTCAGAGACGTCTTCATCACCTTAGGCCTGCACCACGATGAAAATTTAGTGACATACCCGAGCCTTGCTAGATTCTCCAGGACTCTTGCCAGCCCTGTCCACTGGAACAGCTCCATGCTCCTTAGCGCCCTTAAAAAGATCCTCCACCACCTCATGAGAGCTCTTCTTTTTGGGGGGGCCCAAAATCTGTTGTCCACTTCGCTCAGATCCCCCAGCATAGAACCTGAAGGAGAGAACCGGAATCGGAGAAGAAAGGACTGACTTCAAAGACTCGTAATAAAGAATAAGCAAATCATAACCACAGGCTCCAAACAGCAAAGTTCACATGACCTCCAGTAATCCCAGTCCCAGATGTTCCAGTAACACCAATGATGAGATTTTATGATTGGGCGTTATTGTGCCAAGCCCCATTGAAATCAAAGCAAAGCAAAATTCAAATCATCTCATGAAAGCTGGCAGACAGGACAAAGCAAGGGGAGCATGAATCGTAGGAGAGGCCACTGTTGGTGTAGCCTCAAGGAAGGGAGCTTAACCTGAAAAGCATAGCGATGGGTGTGGTGTTGAACCATAAGCATTATGAGTCACCCGGGATAGAAACAGACGCTAAGAAAAATACATAAAACTTTCCGTGCTCCTGATTGGTGTACTGTCAATAAGCTGTTACCATGGCAACAGCCATTCAAAATGTTGCACACCAATGGACCTGCCCTATGGCTGGGAAACTACTGAACCTGTTTTTGTACATTAATGTACAAACTGAATTTAACCTAGTAATAAGGTAAGTAAGCATTTTCTGCATGTGTTACTGCTACAGTTATCTGGAAATGTCCTTCAATATGCCATTCATAGATACTTGTTTAGCGTGCATTATTTAACTGTTAAAAATAGAAGATGCCTTCAGCAAGGATCCAGCTATGGCATCAAAAGAGCAAATAACCTTTGAATATTTGCCCGTAAAAGGTGCAGTCATACCCTGGAAATCTCGTTTGTGAAGAGTTGCGGGTAAAAAGTCCAGTAATACGCTGGAAAGCCTGTTTAGGGATCAGTCGGACAATTCTCATCTATGGAAAGACTACTTAACATACTTCAAACAAAATTAACTGAATTGACATTGTTTTAAAAAGATGACACTGCATGAGCCACAAGCAGCACAGCAAACACTGTATCAGTGCACCACTTGTGTAAAGTCCCCGAAAACAAACATTTTCATTTGTTCTGATCGCAACCAATGTCCAGAATTAGCTGTTTGCCACAGAGCTGTTCAGCAGGAGTAACTATGCATTTACTGGCCTGCTTTGCACCGCACTGCAAACATCTGTAAATAGTGTAAATAAATAATGCTAATTTGTGTACTCCACATAGTGAATGCTGTAGCTGTGTAATGCTTGCCATGGAAGGCATGTGTTTCCTTAGCATGTACCTACAAGTGTCGTGCAAATTGTTTACTTCCCCATCTGGCACTGCCAGTATTAAACCAATAGTGGTTGCTAATATAAAGAGCAACTCTCGTTGTAAAAGAGCGGTCATCTCCCTTATTAAAATGACTCATGTACTTGCCACAAAAGAAGCTGTTTTGCAATTTCATTACACATGGTATAATGACAATAAAAAGCTTAGAATTATAATAATTCTAATATGTTTATCTGCATTCTGTATGAAGGTCTGCTGCATCGAAAACATTCCCCACCCTCAAGAATTTGTGGCAGGACATTGGACAGGATGGCGACATCATTTTAACTATCAAACAAATTATTCGCAACAATGTGCTTGATTTTGTTTTGCCCAGAAGCCTTTTGAAGTATATGGCCACCTTAAAGCCTTATAGTAATGTGCAGAGGTCTTAGGCAGCCAAAGAAAATAATGTTTAAATTATCTTTATGTTGGTGTAAAACTATGCTATTATGCCTGCAATGCGTGTTAGCTTAGCCATTTCAAACCCTCTGCTAAAATCACCCCATTATTTCCAGCAGCCATCCATACACCCACGTATTTTTTGACTGGACCATTAGCACACCTTGTATAGCTAATCAATATCTCGTTGACTTTTTTTAACCTAAGTTAATTAAGTGAGCTGCTGGTGAAATTTAATAAATACATGGAATGGCTGAGGTGCCCATGAGGAGAGGTTTGTGAACTGAAGCTGTGTTCATCTAGCCATCCAATTAGATCTCAGGAACCTTTTGGAGAATAGAAGAATTTTTTGCAAGTTATGATGTTATTCTTAATTGTCATATGTTAAATTGTGTTTTTTTTGTTCTTAGCAAATGTGCACTTACTACTCAGATAAAAAGCTTTAAACATTTCTTTTGACGGGCTAAGACTTTTGCACAGTACCGTATGTAAATGTTGGTGAAGAAATGCTATCTGAGAACAAATAAGCATCTGAATTTCATCCTACTAACAGACTTTCACATTTGACTGGCCAAATCTTACCTCTGTCCCTCCTCATCACCTCGATCTTGGTCTTCATGCACAAGATCTCTGAAGGATGTGACTCTGGGCTGACTGGCACAAAAATAAATCAAAAAAGCTGAACGACACGACACACGTCTGCACAGCCTGGTGGTGAAAGGAATTTCATGACAAGACCAAAGCACACAGACTGACATGATGTGTGTTGTTTGCAGTCATTTCATTTTCCTTTCCCTTCGGATTCCTGTCAGCACCAGAAGAAATCTGAAGATGGTAGGTGGGGTTGGGTCTTATTTATTTATCTATTTATAGACTCACCTTTAAAACAGAGAATCTGGAGACTCGCTGGGGACCTCAGAATGTCAATATTCACCTTTTACTAACATTAGCTTCTTAATTGATTTCG
The DNA here is from genome assembly GCA_019775915.2 of Cyphomyrus plagiostoma. Lineage (NCBI taxonomy): Eukaryota > Metazoa > Chordata > Actinopteri > Osteoglossiformes > Mormyridae > Cyphomyrus > Cyphomyrus plagiostoma. The sequence continues at coordinate 26,960,060 of JABFEA020000130.1, read as the reverse complement.
GTGTGCAATACACAGGTTATTGGGTTACATCCGATTATTCCATTTGAATGCGCAATAATTTATTTTGGAATAATGTTTTTTTCTTTTTAGAATCTTTCAGTATTTTTTTTTTTTTTTTGGGGGGGGGGGGGCACGGCCAGTCATTCCCCCACCCCCAGCACCTTGTGATGCCAACATTGTTTTACAGTCCTACGACATATAAACAGCTGAACCAATTTTTGAATAAATTTCATTATATCAGTTACAAATTTCTAAACTACCATTAATAACCCTCCACCCAGAAAAATCTGATCATTATTGGCAACATTATATGGGAATAAACATCTGGTGCCTCAGTACTTCCCCAACAAGATGGGACACTGCAGCAGATCATGAACTAATGCTGGAAAAGGAACGACAAGGCCATCTGACTTCCAGGAATCACCTGGGAGTGGTATGTGCACTGCTTTTCAGAAAAGCATCACACACCAATTTAAGATTCTGGACCTGAAACTGACAGAGGACCAAGAGGAATCTGAAAAAGGATTGATCAAAGTGAAAGAGGAAATCAAAGTAAATGACAGGAGGCACATGGGAAATCACAAAGAAAAGTGACGTCAAAACCAGGAAAGATATGAATGTACAACAAAAACTTCAGGAAGCTACCAGGAAAGATGTCCGATAAATGGAGAAACATGGGTCAGAAGATTTATGAGTTTTCAGGACTTCGAAGGGCAAAAAAACTCAAAGAAACAAGTCTGTTAAGGACAGAATGAATACACAGATGACTTCTAACAGATTAAAGCCCTACACAGAAAAGGAACTCTTCAATATAGATTCAAAACACATTTCAGCTTTATTGTGGAAAGGTGCCGTTAACGTTGGGGAAGTATAACATCGATTCCAGTGGTCTCCTATCCTTTTTACAGTGAGACCTACTTTTCAAAGAAAATAATCTTGGCAGTTACCAATTCACAATGGCAAATCAACCTGATGAACACTAAAACCAGTTTTCCTCCATCGAGGACAATCTAGGTAAGTGTTAAAAAGTAAAATCTTGCTTTCCAAAAGAAGATTTCATGAGACAATGGCAAGCACATACAATTCACGGGATGCAAGCAAAAGTGCAGCTATGGATGAGCACCTGGAAATTTCTGGAACCGGAGGTCTCTCTGGCTGAGGCAGTATCCCAGATTCATCTTCTGCACCGTCCTCGTAGAAACTGGCCAGAGCCAGCTTGGTTGAGGGGTAGAAACCATGCGTTATCATTTATGACATCATGGCATAAATTCACTGATTATTACATAGCATAGTTAAAATGTTAAGGCACTAAACAAAGATGTTCCAAAGGTACAAAGATGTCATAGCTCCATTCAGAGCAGCAACACAGTCTTCTATGCAACTTTTAACAGCACTTTCACTTCGTTTTAAGTAAATTCCAAGCAATATGGGCAGGCGCTTTCGAAATCAATAGTAACACACAGATCGTTACTCTAGGAAATTTCCTTAGACAAAAGTACACACCACTTCATGAATTAGAAATGTGTTTTTTAGACTCTTTTGTGGTATTACTACTATCAAGCAGACATTTTATATACTATCAGAAAAAGGAATTCCAAACACGCAAGGCTGGAATGCATTGAATAACATTTCGACATAGTACAGGAATAGTACTATATCTTAAAACTTACTCTTCAAAAAGCAGCCGAAGTCTTTAACATGCCAAGAGAAAATTTAACTTGAAAATTCGTGTAAGATTCATTAATGTTACAAAATGACCTGAATCAAGAAACTTCTTGTCTGCACGCCGGTCTGCTACTTTGACAGCGGCGGGTCATTGGATCATTGTGTTAACGATGTCTCCTTCTCTGAGGACTATTACTACCACATACCTGCAAATCCCAGCCCGCCGATTCCAGGAAAAAAAGGGCCCTCTCCTCGTCTACATCAGTCACAGTAACAAACTCCCTCACAGCCTCTGCACGATCCGCCATCTCGAAATGACGCTGCAAATGCGCTCCGTCCGCTCCTCCGTCTGCTGCTACCAGAGTAGTCAAACTTTAGTTCCGCAATTAAGTCAAAATTGTATTTAAGTTGAGAAATTTCTAAATGGAAAAAAACAATGTTAATGTAACACGTATCAAACAATATTTATTGATGGATTTCTTACATTTCGTTTCTTCATCACAAATTTCCCCAAACTGTTAATTTGCTCTTTTATTGGCAAAAGCGCAGTTTCACTTTAGATATGAGATTCGTAGTTTGTTTTTGGCGCATGCAAATGAAAAAGATATCATGAACTGTAAAACTATTTTTGCAAACATTTACCAAATTAATACGTATATCTGTTAAATCTATTGTTTGAAACAACAGACCAGAGGTAATAAATAATCAAATGTAGTAATTTAAGGTTTCTTGAAAAGATAAGATGGAAGAAGAGTCTAAATTTGTTAACTTCAAAATAAATTCCTCTTATTGTTATTTTAATAGGGACAGCATGGTGGGTAGCACTGGAAATGGGGTAGCACTGTTGCTTCACGCCTCTGTGTCGTCGTGGGGATTCCTCTGGATGCTCCGGTTTCCCCCCACACTGCTGAGGCTGAATGGAGTTACCAAATTTCCCATAGTGTGCATGTGTAGGTGACTGGTGTGTGAGTGTTCCCTGCAATGAGTTGGCACCCCATCCTGGGTTGATCTCCACTATGCACCCATAGCCTCCATAACAGGCACCATGATAAATTTTATCGGCCCGCGTGCCGATTGACCCACCAGGAATATTGCTGGCATGCCAGATGGCTGGTCCAGCCCTGGTTACAGGGCGGAGGATATACCAATGCTATTTGATCTGAGGACGTAACTGATGAATAATTGTCAAAGCTTATCAGAGTCACAATTTGCATTAAAACATATAATGAATGTTTAAAGGGCAGCATTTTTGTTTTAAGACAAAGTGCTCAACGCACCACAGTTTGAACCTCGATTATCTAACAATGCAAGTGTTGATAAGTTGCTGCAGTTGCACATTGATCATTAGCAAAGTAAATTTCTAAAATCTGAATTGAGCGAAGACCAATGAATAATTCATAGCCAATGGAATACCAACATTACTTTTTAAGTAATTAAATTATAAAAATATTAATTAAAACCTTCAATAGGCCAGGATTTAAACTTCTGTCTTCTTATCTAAAAACAGTATTCATGTAGATTTTATATAACAGAGGCAGAGTTGCTCAGGGATAGCAAACAAGAATCTACTATCCAAACATCCTGGAAAATGGAAATTGTTTTTTCCCTAATTGAGTTATAGAAATATACAGTTCCTCATTGGGATTGTTGACAGCTGTTGTGTAAGAATTGTGCTAAAATTATTAGCTATGCTGTAACAGTGTACTGGCGTTGGGCAATACAGCCCAGTTAATATCAGCTGAGTTGACCGATTAGGTCTCTTGTATTCTTTAGCTATTTTCCTCATGGAAACCCCAGAATGCCCTGGTAGAGATTTTATCAGGTAATGGCTAAAAATACATTCTTTTTCCTGTTTTTTGTTTAAGACGGTTTAGGTAGCTATTGCTTTCTTTTTATTTACAGTTTTTCACTTTAGACTGAGGGTTATTGTTAGACTGGGTCAGATGAATCAGATGGTTTGCTAAAGCCCACCCCAGCATTCTGTATGCACACCCACCACCAACGCTCCCTATGACATCAGTGAGTCACATGAGTAATGGGTAACTTGGATCAAGCCTACACCTGAGGGCGTAGATGACATTGACCTGTCATGTGAGTATAATCCCAGAGAGGAAAGCACATACTTCAGAGCTAAGAGAAGTAAGGGGTGACTCCCTTTTCATCTTCATGAGGAAGTGAGACTAAACTTCGTACCCTGCCCTCAGGTTACATTCCCCCTGTGTTACTAGTCATACAATGCGCAAGAAATCACCTCATTTAAATGCAAATGGTATGCTGTGATTGAACAATTATGTGCTAAATGATTGGGCAGTGAAAAGAGACATCACAGTAGTGTGATGTTAATGACACAGCTCTCTGTAAAAACATCACTGGATCCGCTTATTTCAGGGCCTCTCGATTTTCAGAGATAAATCCGACAGAATCCCAGGGCCTGATTCCAAGCACACAATGACAAGGGGAAGCTAGCACAAGCCTGTATGAACACAAAGAACAGCACAAACAGTAAAAGGTCATTTCAAGTTCATCTTTGTATCAAGGCAGATGCAAAAATAATGAGCCACAAAGCTTCGTGAGGTTTTGACGCTTTATTTACATATAAATGCAAAATGTGTGCGGCCCTTATTCAGCGAATCCAACAAAGAAACGTATTCAGCAAAAACATATTCAGGGACACCTGGATATATTTAACAAGTTAATTCACATGGAAAATGCAGTGAGGAGAACTCTTTAAGATATTTGGATTTTTTTAAAACATCACAAGAACAAAAAAAGTCTTTCTGCATGGTCACAAGGATGTCATGGAAAGATTGTGGAAGGTCCTGCTGAAAAGCTGCTGCTATGGAGAGGCCTTTGGAATAAGGCGACTGAGGCCTCCAGCATTTCAGCTACCCCTCCCTGCCCCACCTTTATTTGTCTTTGGTACCTATTTGCTCAATTTCCCCATTGTCACAGCAGAACATGAAAAGTTAGCTTAGTAAGATGAGATGAAAAGCAATGCTCTACCATAGCGTTATCTCAGCAGCTTGCGTTTGGAATTTTTTATATTGACACCTGATGTAATGTTTATAAATAAGACACACATACATAGACAAACATTAGAGCAACATTTTACTCTCTCACAGTGTGAATTCAGTGGGTTAGCTTGGCCCGAAATGCACTGATTTTGCTGCCTGCACGTCAGGAGGGAAGGTGCATTTTCGTCAAACTGCCCCAGAAATGTGACACAATTACATTGTCTGCCGCAAGCCGTAGAGCCACTTGATGACACGAGCGTTCCTCTCGATGACCGACATTCCATAGGGCACACGGCTGGTGGGAGGAGCCTCTTCGTCAGGGTCCTGGTCACTGCCCTGCGATGGGCCGGCGTGCTCGGAACCCGGTGCGCTGGCACTGCGGAGCCGGGAGAGCGAAGTGATGTCTGAGCCGGCCCACGCCAGGCCCTGCATGTCGCTGGGGTCCAGGCCACAGTAGTTGAAGAATCGCTCTAGGTCGGCCGGAACTCGGGAGAAGCGATCGCTCAGGTCTGACTTGGAGCGCTGTAGTGAGCAGGTGGACGCAGGCGAGGCGGGGGGTGGCGACAGGACAGAGGGGCGCGGATGTGGGTGCAGCAGCATGGGAATCTGCAGTGGGAGGCGCGGGGGCCGGACGTCCACTCTACGCACTGCCACTCCAGGAGGACATAGCCAGGGGGTGCAGTTTGGCTCAGTGAACCTGGGCAGGCTGCCTGGGGAGGTGGAAGGGGAATCACTTGTGACGAGTCCGTCGGGAGTGAGGGGCGAGGTCGGGGTGGCGGTGGCGCAAGGGGGTGGCGTATCAGACACATTGATAAGGTTGCTGAGGGTCTCCAAGTTGAGCACCGAGCCGCTGTGTGTTTCCAGGCGTTTAGTTTTACGGGTGACGGCTTGCGGTACATTGGTTGAAACCAGAGGCTTGTTGAGGGGCGGCCGTGACAGTTGGGAAGATGGAGCCGGTGAGATAACAGCTGAGACTTTGGGACTAGGAATTGTGGGTAATGGGGGTGTCGGTTTACTCTGAGCTTTGGTGTGGGTGATAATAGGTCGGCCAGGTATGGTCTTCACAGGGGTACAAACAGGCTCCTGTTTGGTACGTATCACTCGATGGCTCTTAACATATTTTGCCTTGTCTGCCTCCAGGCGCTCCACAGCGCTGGGTCGGCCCGCCTCAGGGGCCTCTGGGCGCCGGAAGTAGTCAGGCCCTTTGTTGCGCAAGCGAATGGGTGTAGAAGTGGTGACAGGAGCCACCACTATACGCCCGGATGAGGGCCTGAGAGTTTCCACTGACATTAAGGTACGATCCAGTGAAGCTTGTTCTCTGCTGATTCGGGTGCTTTGCTTCGGGTCTCGCCTCTGGTTTCCTTTATTGGCCGCCTGACAGGCAGGGATGATGGAGTCTCAACAGCACAAGACAAAAAACAAATGTTGTAGTCTTCAGATTGGACGGGCTTCTGAAAAAACAAGAGCAGTGGTCAGATTGGCCTGGGAGACACGGAGCTGCCTGTGCATTGACCACAATCGGGCCTTTCAGTATCACAAGGTTACGTTACAGTTATGTCATGGCGGGTGATAGCGAGGTATAACGAAAACACTTTCGATCAGGGGACTGTCCCCCGTTAATCACTGCCAGAGGATATCAAGCAGCATTTCCTCTACAGACGACCTTCCCGCGTCATGAGGGTTAGTCCCCTTGGTGAGCAAAGAAAGCATGTGAGCGGAGGAAAGCGAAAAGATACAAGATACATGAGATCACTGTGAGATATCACAAGAGAGGCTACCATAAACACGCCTGGCGCCCCCAAAGCCAGCACTCTGCATATTTTTTATGCATCTACACTGGAAAAAATGGCTCTCCAAAAACAAGGGGGAAAAACTTATTTCAAGCAAAAATATCTTGTATTAAGTGAATACAAGAAAAATCTGCCAATGGAACAAGTGAAAATTCTCTTGAAAAGATTTCTGGAAATAAGACAGTTTATTAAGCCTTACAA
>JABFEA020000130.1:26941469-26953290 GCA_019775915.2 Cyphomyrus plagiostoma | reverse complement strand
ATGCACTGTCTAAAAACAAGTTCCTATATCTCACTGAAAAGTTACTCTGTAGCTGATTGTGTCTTATTTTAAGTGTGTTGAGATATTTTGACTAGAAATAAGACAAATATACTTGGTAAGATTTTGAGTTTTTGCAGTGTATGTATTTACTAAACTTTTTGTGAGTCATCTGTGGTCTTTGAAAGACTCCCACAAACCCCACAATATATAAAAACCACCATGGGGACAGTTGCAATGCGGAAGGGTTGACTGTTTATTTTTGTTTTTTTTTATTTTACAGCAATTTACCTTCATTCATGGTGCTGCACCAGGATTCTTTGGAGATGCTGAACCAACATATAATTTTAAATAACCAATTTTATTACTACAATCTATTTTTACTGCGTGGCAGAAGAGTGAAAGTCTCTCCTTTCCTATTCATGCTTTATATTTTTTATATGTCGCCTTGTATCTATGCCTGGTTTACTGGCCACAAGGGAAATTAGACTGCAGTTTATGATCGGTGTCTTGTAGAACAGATCTGGGTGCAAACTGATAACAGGATTACCAGCAATGTGGCTGACTGATTCAGAGTAAGGGCCAGCCACCGTGTAAGCTACAAGCAGTAAGATGTAAAGCAATATAAGACAATCTGCATTAAAGTGAGGGTTGGCCTACCCTATAGACAAGATTGGCCATCGCTTAGGGTCCCAAAACAGCAAGTGAAAAAGAAATCAGAAGAAATATTGCATTCCATGGGATTTACACTAGTTTTAATATTTCACTTTTCTTGTCATACAGACCTGAGCTAGCTGCTTAGCAGCCATACTACTGAAATGTTTGTAATATAAATGACAAAATTAGTTTTTTGCTTCTTTGGAGGTGGTGGTAGGAGTGGGGGGGGGGTTCAGCAGAGTCTTGCTTAAGGCACCAGAACACCCAGGGTGAGCCCTGATTATAGGTTCTACCTTTAACCTTGAAGTAGTCAGGCCCTTTGTTGCGCAAGCGAATGGGGCAAATGGAGCTGAGCTCCAAAAAATGACAGGCCGTGGAAAGTTACACAAGACAGGTTTTAGACTGAATACAGAGGAATCCTTTCTAAATCTGGATTGTTCACCAGAAGTAAATATTCCAAAGTATTACAAGTAAATACCAATTATTCAAAACAAGCAAGGTACAGTTAGTGATATAGCTACATAGGCCACTTAGTCTCATCTCCACATAATATGTAGCACTTTTCTGTAATTACTGTTAATGGGCATCAGATTCATTCTGTCTCTGATATTCTGCTTTTAAAGTAACAATCTCAATTCAAATATTAATTCAAAATGGAACATGGAATTTAACAGCATATTGGCAACTCAAGGGTATTGTCATTGAACAATGATAATCCCCCTCTGGGGGCTGCCTGTTTCATTTATTTACCTCCATTCATACATAACTATTGCTGTAATTATCACATTGTTTAAATCCTTTAAGAAGAGCTTCCACACCCATCCGCGTATACCTCCATCCATCCATCCATCCATCCTCCAACCTGCTTATCCTACTGGGTTGCGGGGGGTCCGGAGCCTATCCTGGAAGCAACGGGCACGAGGCAGGGAACAACGCAGGAAGGGGGGCCAGCCCATCGCAGGGCACACTCACACACCAGTCACTCACACATGCACACCTACGGGCAATTTGGTAACTCTGGGCAATCAGCCTCAGCATGTTTTTGGACTGAGGGGGGAAACCGGAGTACCCGGAGGAAACCCCACGACGACACGGGGAGAACATGCAGACTCCACACACATGAAGCCCAGTCGGAGACCAGAACCCGGACCCCAGAGGTGTGAGGCAACAGTGCTAACCACTGCACCACCATGCCGCCCCAGCATATACATTTCGCATGGAAATGATCGGGACACATGAATACAGGAAACATGCTTGCTTGGCCATTCATTGTCAGTTGTGAGAATGTTTGAATGGAACCCCTAACCTCCCACCTCTCCAGAACAGCCATACCTGCTTTCCTTGTTTGGCTTCCTTTGACATGCCAGTCGGAATGGGGTCAGAAATACCAGTCAGTCTACATGTGTTTGAAAGCAGGACATTGAGTAAGAGGCTTTTTTTTTACCACGAGGTGCAAAGCTGGTGTTGGTAAACATGAGACATGTGAGCAGGTATGCTGTGAACAAGTTGAGCACGAGGAACCTTGTAGTGGCCTGACAAGGAAGATATCGTACCACAGAATATCTAATAACTCGCACCCCTTTTCGCAATCAATCTTCATTTTTTCAAGTAGAATGAAGTAGAAAATAGACCTCCAAGACCTAAATTTATATTAATTCAATTCAGTACAAGACCAAATTCTACCACAAGTATAAAACTCTCATTTGTTAATCTTCTTGTGTTCCTTGGATGTTGTGCGAGTTTCGAACAACTTTTTAGCCACACCAGCACATTCCATCATTTCTCCTAACAACAACAATCTGGCACCAGTTCATCTCAGGGAAATCTGGTAACAAAGTGGTACAAGGCGAGATAAAGCAACAGAAAAAGAGTCAGAAAGAAAGAAAGACTAATCATTCAGAGAAGCCAGTCACCCCAGGTGAATGATGATTGTAAATTGCAAGTGGAGATTATTGCATTCCACAAATCTTAAGCACACCTACACCAACAATGGCGGTTGCAAACTGCAGTTAATAACCACCTGTTCCCATACTGAATCATGTCCCATAGCGCATACGCATGCTCACATATTCTCTCAGACATCAAGAATGATCTGATGGCTACGCTGTAGTGTTATGAGGGAAACTAACTGAGGTTTTCCCCCTGCCGCCTTGTATCTCTTGTTAACCGGGATATGACACGCAGCTATACATCTCCCCCTGCGTGATTTTATGTATAGATGTGCAGCAGTACTCAGCCACCTAGTAGGAATGTGAGCAACTGGCTTGGATGGTACCGAATACATGTAAATGTCATTTAAATAAATAGTGTACAGTCTTGTTAATGTAGCAGTTAAGGTAGTTTGACATATAGAAAATACAGTTCTGCTGGCCTACTGAGTCTGTGGTGTCCCTACTTCCAACATGGCCAGACACGTTTCCATTGCTTTTCCTGAACCTCCCTTTTGCACTGGGCTGTGCTAGAGAGACAGCACCTGGCCAAGCTTCCTTCAGCGCACACACACTCAACCGATGCCGGCAGACAAGTTCACACAAGCATATCCAGGGATAAATGATCCTATCTCGCATTCTTCGGAGCTAAAACAGATCAAATGTCGCACAGAGTTGCAAAAAGCAAACAATGTAAAGCACTTTTTTCCTGTCGTTTGGTTCATGTTCATTTGAGTAGCTTGCAAACATCACCATTAATTTTAATATCCATCTCCCTCCATGGCTTACCTTAGTTGTGTGCTTTCCTGGAGCCTTCAGCAGACACTCAGAATTCCAGAGTACAGTGGTAGAGTGCTGGTGGAGCTGCAGGAGGAGATAAGACTCCAAGCGCGAAGGACAGAATTTGAGCAGGCGTGTGTGTCAGAGCTGTCTGATAGGCAGAGGCAGTCCAAACCGGTTATACTGACTGCTTAAGTGCTCCTCCCCTTGTCCAATCAGAAGTTTCAGAACCATGAAGAGGTTTGTGACATCACAGTATTGTCCCCACCCTCCTTGACTTACCTGTGAGAGAGGTGGAATTGGGACTAATAGCTACATCCAAAATGTCTAGGATCCTCTATACTGCAAGCTTTAGATTAAAGGTCTTTTATCAATTTTTCTTTCTAATCACCTTGAGAAGTAATTTTATGAATGTTTTGTTTGTATCGTTAAAGGTTTTGTGACACAGCACAGAGCAAAACCCCCGATCACGGTCGGGGTTATTATTTAATTTTTTGATAGTTTCAAAATGGCATAGCTCAAGTTTCATCCAAGACTGCACATAGACATATATCACTCAGACCCTCCTCTTCCCATGTGACGGTCTGTCTCTCTTCCTAAATGTCTGATTATGGAGCACCGGAAGCAGATATTTACCTTCCAATGAGATTTATAGCTAGAACATCCTGCAGTACCACTGACAGCAATCAAACTAAGTAGAGTGCTAGTCAAAGCACAGAGAGGAGAGAAACTCTTATCTTAGCCACACCGGAAAAATAAATCACCCATAGCAGTGAATCACCCAGAAGTGTTTTTGCATCATATTTAAGTGAGCTGTAACTAGCTGAAACCAGCAGAAGACCCTGCTCTTGCTTAAGCAGAGCTTTATAGGGTTCATCAAAGACAACTATTTCTGCCTTTACCCAGGAGAAAAGATGACTGTACTGAAGATGATTCAGTAAAATTTAACTGGAGCATCAACATCCTGCTCTATGTTATCATCTCTTAGATCCTGGACCAAGACGGGGTTGGGGTTGAGATTCATTTGACAGACTAATTGATATCTTTTTTGATAGTTTCAAAGCTTTTTTTTTTTTTTTTTTACCAGTTCAGAACATCATTTGGACACAGTCAAAATTACTCGATCTTGGGTCTGATGACAGACTTGGGTAGAGAGAAACAGGGTGAAATCTCTTTGACGCTATGCACTATAACTGTTGGGATGTCAGAGTTTTTTTAAATTGGAAACACACTGAAGACACTGAAGAAATTTGTGTCACTAATTACTTACTACATCTAAAGCTAAGTAAGCTCACATTTAGTGTCAGGATATTTCCATTTATTTTTTTTATTTATTGAGGGATCAGTACATAAATTAAATATTTTTACCATTTTTGTGTTTCTGAAGGGAAACACACCCTAGAAACAAGTTTGAAGAGCAATATCTATCCCCGAAACCCGAAAGATCTCTGAGGGCTTTTTCTATCTTTGATGTGTGAGTATAAAACCGCAGCTGCTGTTGGTGTGTTAATACTGTTTGAGGTGTTTTCTTACATTCAGCTCATTCCAAACAAAAGTTGTAAAGAAATGGCCCTAAAGCTATAGAAAAAAAATGAATAGAAGAACTGCCGGTCAAAATGTCCACTTTATGAATAAAATCTGTATGCCTGTCAAGTGCCATGTGTTTTTTGTGATGGCTGGAGTGTTTCACTGTCTTTTAATGAGCTAACGAATCAGTGTGTGTATCAGTAAATGATGGGTGTGGGTGAGTGAATCTAGGTAACAGTAAGTGAGTGACTGCAGATGAATAAGTGAGTGAGTGAGTGAGGGTAAATGAGAGTGAGTGAATGTGTGAGGGTAGGTGATAGTGAGAATGAGTGAGTGAGTGAGGACAGGAGAGAGTCATGAATCTCATATCTCTCAAACTGGTTAGGCAAGTTTTCATGGAGCATGAACCCCCACCTCATCCAGAAATTCTGCTCTTACCCCCACCTTTCAACTTCCTTTATCTCTCCCAATCTGCCTCATCTACTTCTCTTCCTCCATTTTTACAGGATAGAGTCACCCCCCCCCTTGCCCTCTCCCTCCTGGTTCGCACCCAGCACTCTCTTCAGCCTCTGGGGTACAGTCTTACTTACTGAATATCTGTTTCACCCTGCAACATTCAGTTGTATTGAGCATTTCACTGTACACTGTGCTGATATGGGAAAACCTCAGCAGTCAAGACAACAGATTGATGTTCATGTCTTTAGCTTGGTTTGGCTCCTCCTGTGTATCTACTTTCACACTTGAATCTGCGTGCAACAATAAGCCATTTTGTTTTTGAGTGCACAAGTCTGTTCGTACACTATATGGCCAAAAGTACCTGGACACCCCCAGTAATTAGAGGAATTGCCTAATGAAGGCACACCCATTCCTGACAGAGGTGTATAATTAAGCACAGTCATGCAATTTCCTGCAATAACCATTAGCAGCAGAGTGAATGGTTGTACAGAAGAGGTTAGTGATGTTCTACCTGGGAGAACGGCCATCTTTCCAACAAGTCGGTTTGCTACATTTCTGCCCTGGTCAGTGATTGTGAAGGACAAAATGCCTGGGAGCAGGTCCAGTCAGCCACAAAAACTCACAGAAAGAGCCCTGATCACCCAACTGATCAGCCTGAATGGCACCAAATCCAATGTTCCAGCATCTAAAGGAAAGCTCTCCTGTAAGAACAGAAACTATAATAGCAGGAAAGGGGCTGCCAGCTTCATATTAATACCCTTGGTTTTCAAAAGAGATGTTGGACAGTCATATAACATGTGTGTGTCTGTGTGTGTATGTTCATAAGCCCTTGTGGAAAGATGTTTGTGTTTGAGTGTAAACACCACAGACCCTGGGGGCTGTTTATTGGCTAAATAGGTCCACTATAAAAGGCCACTGAGGAGGAACAAACTGGAGGGATGGAGAAGACAGAAAGCAGCATCCACAGAAAGGCCAGTGCCCACCAGCACAAGGTCGAGGTGAGGATCGCCGGTGAGCAGCTCAGGTACGGAAAAAGAGAGAGAGAGAGAGAGAGAGAGAGAGAGAGAGAGAGAGAGAGAGAGAGTGGCGTTTATCCTGACTGGAGTTTCTCTTTTACCCTGTGATTTTCATACAGATTCAGTCTCCTGGTCTTACTAGTCTTGCCAGTAGTTAATTAACCAAAGTGCATAATCTCATAAAATATTGCAGTACAACAGAGTTTTCTTTACCACTTACCATGTTACATTGTTGCCGTCACAATAAAATGTTTTTTTCTTTCTGGGTGAAAGCATTGCATGTGTGAATAAAACTCAAAATGCTAAATATGCTGTTACTGAGTAAGTGAAAGGAAAACAACTACAGCTCACATTCTTCTACTCTACAGAAACATAATGAGAGATAATGGGGACTCAAATGTGATCGAGTCTCGGGCAACTTCCGCAACACCAGTGACTGAGTGGCCGCCCTTGTATTGTTGACTCCCCGGCTTCGCCTTCCCATAGGCTGCGGCTCCACGACTGCAAGCTGATCAAGGATCGGCGCTATCACCTGCGCACCTACCCCAACTGCTTTGTGGCACAGGAACTGATTGATTGGCTGATTGCCCACAAGGAGGCGCCAGACCGCAGCTCAGCTGTACGCGTGATGCAGTACCTGATGGACCATGACATTGTGCACCACGGTAGGAGGTTTGGCTGTCGGCATTGCTGTGTTATCGATGTGTAACCAGCTGGTCGTGTAACAACAAACGCAGGCAAAATGTTTCTAAGAAACAAATTGTATTTCCATTAGAGCGAGCAAAATGAACAGAGTGGACCGGATTGGTGGTTTCAATCAAGACTCGTTCATAGAGATATTCCGAGACTGTGACCTCTGCTGTCTATGTCCTACCTGTGGCAGCAACAGCTTCCCTGTAGAGAGAACTTCTCCTCAAAGCCGCCAGTGCTGTTCACTGCTGGAGCACCATGGGCAGGACTGTTGTGCTGCGTGCAGTGCCAACGCCGGCACCACGGGGCACAAGAGTGTGTCAGAGGGTGTGAACCTTTGATTTGGAGCTTTGTATAACTTCTCGAATGGCAGACAGGCCTCAAAGTTCTGGAATGGAGAAAGTAGGGAGCGTATTCCCATTTAGCATTTAATTCATTGACATTTTATACATGAGAAGGCGACTGTCTTTTTTCCCATTGTGCAGGAAAGAAGTCAGTAGATTTAAATGATTCATTGCATTAGTTTTGCTGAGTCATTTTATTATATAAAGAGTCACCGTCACAGAGTACTCGCTTGGTTGGTTGAAACAAAACCTTGGTCTGGGTTTATACATTCTGGATCTGAACTTTCCATCTTGTCTGTAATGGATTGCTTTTGTGAGCAACTTCCCCAACACTGCACTCTATAACCTACACCAGACATGTCACAATTCCCAAAATACCAAGAGAAACATCTTCATAAACATCAGTTTTGTATATAAATTGACCTCCAGCACTCCACAGCACAAAAGAGAGTAAAGGACAATGACATAAGTATGAAGCAAAATGGAGCATGAAAACTGGAGTTCATTGAAGCTTTCTATCACATTACATGTTGCCACAAACTGAGACTAAATCACAGTAAGAAAAATTATAAGCATGTAGCTACAGGTTCCAGATGTGTTCCCCAGTCTCGGGGGGCCTTCCGATGTATTATCCATCATTGTCATGCTTCTCCCTTCCAGTTTGTGACAAGCAACCAACGTTTAAGGATGCTAAACTGCTGTACCGATTCCGGAAGGACGACGGAACCTTCCCCTTCAACATGGAGATGAAGGTCTTCATGCGCGGCCAAAGGCTTTATGAGCAGTGAGAGCTCATTGCAATTCCCTTGGTGGCTTGGCAAACCTGTAGTGATAGGAGGCAGTATTCTGCTTTGGGTTAATTCACATCTCGTCTCATTACTTGGAGAGTTAAATCAAACGATGCCTGGCAATGAGCATCGCAAATACAAACAAGTGCCCTGTCATCTGTGGTTGAATTTTCACTATTTCTACTGAGGGTCACATGGATAAATAATTTTGCTAAATATATACTAAGATACGGGTAGCATAGTGGCTCAGTGGGTAACTCTGTTGATTGCCACCTCCAGGGTTGTGAACTAAAACTTTACCTCCAGCTACCTTTAGCTATTGAGTCCAATGTCATAAAATTACACTAAGAAATGAATCTACATTGTCTGTAGTGTATGAACATAGGTGCTGGGCTAAGGATTTGCATCATGCATAGGGTGGACCTCTCCCTTGTGCTAGATGCTTCTGGAGATATCTACTGGGTTCACTTTTGGCCTGTACTGGACATGCAGTTGAAAGCCAACAGGGTGTGTGTTATATGGGCCTATGATATCTAATATGCAAATTTGTTTTACAAATTACACAACATACAAAATGCATGTAGCATAGTTCCTACTGCCTGCAATACAGTTTGTGGGAGGGGCAGGATTGTTCTAAGGGTCCCTGAATGACTGGTAAACATTTGAGTCTATGTATATGTTACAGTAACATGATCACTCACTCAGTGTGTGTGTGTGGATGCTTTTCCATAGCCTGATCTCTGGGAAAAACTCCATCTTACAACAGCAGGTGGAGCAGGGTGGGGTGAACCGGCGTGTCTTTGCTGGGTGCCAGCTGATTGACTGGCTGCTGCAGAGCGGGGAAGCCGACTGCCGGCGTCAGGGCACAGAATTGTGCCGCGCCCTGCTGGAACATGGCATCATTCAGCATGGTGAGCACCCAATAACCCCCCCCCAACCTCGCAGGCAGCCCCTGACGATCTATGCCATGTGGTTAGTCCCAGTGGCCAACCCGTACATCCAAAAGGGCTTCAATTCCTCAGTCGTCAGGAAGCCAGTTGTAATGAGAGGTACCCTTTCAGCTTGAGTATCTCCGTCTCTCAGCTGAGTTGTCTCTCTCTCTCTCTCCCTCCACAGTGGAGAAGAAACATCACTTCTTTGACAGTCCCCTGCTCTACTGGTTCTGCATCAACTTCCGCCGGCAGCGGAGGCTTGCCGAGTTGCTGAGTGAGGGCGAGGCAGGGGAGGCGTCACCAGCCGAGAATGACCCCCTCGACAGCCCCTTTGTCCTGCGCAAAACGCCTCCAGAGGAGGAGAAATCCACCTTCTTGTCTGGTACGCCCTCCCACCTTCACATATACATCCATCAACAGACACTTTTTACATAAAGACAAATGCTCACTTACATATAACAGAACATGACACATCACAGCATTTTGCTTATTAACAGCTTATATACTGAGTGAATCCAAAAGACTTTGTTTGCATGTTGGTGTGTGATCCTTCCTACAGTGCAACCCAGTAAGGAGATCAGGGTAACATCTACTGTCCACCGGGGGGGAGTGACCTCGCAGCAGATGACTCAGGATGGGTATTTCCCCCCCTGCCCACTGCTCACCCTTCCTCTCACCAGGTGCAATCCCAAATCAGGTCAGCAGCTCCTGCCGGGAGAGAGACAGGGTACACTGGGACATGTCTGGGCCCAGCTGGTGCCCTCTGTATTTTACTGTCATGGTCAGTGCCAGGCTTCGTCATGGCAGGGAATTAGCAAGGGGAGAGGCAAAACAAAAAGCTTTGCCACGTTCACGTTCAAGGCATACTGAAGAAGTTACACTGATAGATGTGGTCTCAGTGTACCAGTACAGACTGGTGTCTGCTCACTGCACTGGTTTAAACTGGAACAGCAGATACATGCTGGGATATTGTGTCAGTCTGTACCCCCTGGCCACCCTGTGTCCCCTAATAAAAATCACTACCCCCAGTTCATAAACACTCATTTCATATTGTTCTACTGATGGTCCTCATGACTTCCTGTCTCGATTGACTCTCCCGCTCTTTCTCTCTCTGGGTGCCCTTGACTGACAGTTCTGAAGAGGAGCGTAACCTGTGAGGAGCTCATGTGTCCCGGCGCGCCCTTTGTTAGGAAGGTTCTAACGGTGAGCGACAATGCCCAAGTGCATGTGAGTGCATGGGAAGCCTACTCTCTCAATCACTGCTTCATTTCCACTTGACTGTTTTGTAAAAGTATTATGTTTTGTTTGGATCTATCATTGAAGAGTTCGGCTTATCTTTATGAGGAACATTTTTGAGAAAATGTCTTCATAAGAATAATACCCCCTAAGACAGAGATGGAATTGTCTATCCATCTTAAAACAAATATAGTATATGGTCATGAAAAGGCAACAGAACTCACACAATTGGATGTGATGGGAAAGTTTTATGGTAACATTTTCTATGAAAGAAATGTCTATAAGAATCTACGAATACATTCATAACACATTATAATGCATTCATAAAGTATTATAAACGTGGCTATAAATATTTATAAAAAGGTATAACATATTATAGCCATGTGTATTATGCATTATGAATGCTTTTTGACACTCTCATCTATGGGCACTTTAAATACAGCAATGTGATTGCATTGTAATAAATACTGGAGTATTTATAAAACAGAAAAGGAGTTCATAAATTTCTCACAAACCTGCCTTCAAGTGATTCAAATGGCAAAGATTATCTCGGTTCTCAAAGTACCTAAAGTATGGTGCCTGGCGCAGTGGAAAAGCTCCCTATGATGCACTAAAGATGCCTTCATGATGCAGTACAAAGCATCCTTAATGCTTATACAAACCTTTATGACACATTATAAAGTACCTATGGTGCAATATAGATAAGAGCTTCATTGAAGCTTATGAAGTATTAAAATCAACACTATAATGCCTTATGACTGTCAATAGAAGATACTGTAATGCTTTATTAGTTCATATACTGACCATTATAAATCATTATGGAGGTGTAAATAATACATTATAAATGACAGATTTAAGTGAAGTCTTATGAGTTAGATTTAGATTTGTCATCTGTGCCAGAATGAGATTAGTGATCATTCATCACGCAAAAATCATTGTGAATTCCACACAGAAACTGATTTGTGACAATATCAGTGAGTAGCAGCATTGCTGTGTCTATCTGTAGGTGGTGGGCGACGCTGTGGGCTGGGGGTTTGTGGTGCGCGGATCGCCACCCTGTTACGTCCAGGCCGTGGAACCTGGAGGACCCGCGGCCACCAGCGGGGTGAAGGTGACACTGCGCATGAGACACCCACACAAACCAGGCAGAAGCACGGATACACACAAACGGGCACATCTGGGACACACACAGAACCAATGACACAGACGAGCTCACATGGGCCTGTGAACGCTGTCAGTAAATGTGCTACACACATACAGCACTGTGCAATAGTCTGAAGCAGATCTTAAATGATCTTCATGCTGGTGTAAAACTATAATATTGTGCCTGGTAAAATGTGCTAGATTAATCCCGAAAACTGCCCTAGTCATCCATGGGCGGATTAAGAAATCACAGGCCTCTGGCACAATCCGGGGGCGGGCCCCCCCCCCCCCCCGGACGCACAGGGAAACAAAAAAACAAAAGGGCGT